>KK121999.1:55551-121960 GCA_000611955.2 Stegodyphus mimosarum
GACATCTTCACGATGGAATAGAAGTAACCAAAAAAAGCAACTGATTTGTCTCCTGAGTGATTTCGAAAGAGAGACAGGCAGTCATACACGTGAACAGAAAGGAGGAATTTATGCTGGGGGAGGCAGAGAAAAAACTTTTTCTGACTCCATTCTCCATGTAAAAAAGACATCACTTCGACATTTTTCCCATCCATTTCAAAATACAAAGACAATACATCTTTCGCAGAGAAATAATAGTGACTTTTCATCGCAATGGTAGCATTCTTGAAACATACAGAGCATATTTTGGGTTCAGACTTAAAAAAAAAAGAATGATGTTTTCTGTTCCTGTTTGAAAGTATTTTAGTTTAAACTATAACTTGATTCTAGCGTTTCTTCTAAATTTACGCTTCCCAACATGTTACTGCTGCTAAAATGTACTTTTATATAAGGATGTATAACTTTTAACGTAAACACTAAAAAATAATCATATCAATACAAATGCAAATGATGTTTGCTCCTCTTTTTGCCCACATAGGAATATTTTCTGTATATTGCGTTAGAGTAAATTATCGGATATATGTATCTGTATACATACATAGACGTCTCTGCATAGTTTTAAATTATTTACTTAGAGTTCCCAATACACTTACTGTTGTTCTATACTGATATAGCAAACCTCCAAGAATAGGAAAATTGGATATAAAGAAGTGTATAGATATGAATTAAAATTAATATTCATTTAAAAGTTTCTATTGAATTAATGTTCAATTCAAAGTTTCTATTGAAACTTTTAATTGTTCAATTAAAAGTTTCAATAGAAACTTTTAATTGAACAATTTAATTAGCATATCATTGAAAACTGAACTGAAATTGCATAAATGTAATAGCATGTCTTAGGGAACCATATGGTTTACATGACCACTGAATTAAAAAAAAACTGAATGGGTTGTCTGATTCCATTCAAATTCTTTGACTAAGCTGCCACACAGAATTGACCCACCAGCGGCCGAGTGGTAAAGCCACTAAACACTGGTAGTTCGGTCCGATGCTCGAATCCCACAAACTGGCTGGTTTCATGGGTGTTTCTGTGGTTTTGCTCGTGTGGAACGTGTCTACGAGCCAGTTGCCCTTATAAAGTCTTCCACGAAAGCATTCCTCCCTTTATACAGAGAGCCCTCAAGTATTTTTTCCATAGTCAAATAAACCAAACCAAACCAACCAAGCAAGAGAGAATTCTGTTCAAGGCTGATGCCACAGCGGACATTTTGCAGTTTTCACTGTTCAGGGAAAGAAGTAGTGGATCTTATCAATTTTCGGCTTTACAGTTGACACTTCTTTTAAGAATGAAACCTGTTATCCTTATCTGTTAACTGAGTATAAATACTTACTAAGTTCTACATTCCGAATAAGGGTTGTTCATTCTTAGGTCTCTTACAAGACATAAGATACTGTTTATGAAGCTTAAACATACTTATCTTGATTGTGTTCTCAATGAACACTGCATGAGGCTCGTAGGTGACGAAATTATGTTCCTTTTCACTTCCTTGTGCGAAGTAAGGAAATACTGTAATCGCGAAAAATTCGGGGTACCATATTTCAACGAAAATATCCATTTCGACCGCTATCGAGTGCAATTTAACGATGTTTTTGCGTGACATCTGTACGTAAGGACAGAACAGAAGACTCATTTTTCCCAAGCGAACTACAAAACTGATTTAAAATGGATTCAGAAGAGATTTTTTTCGTGGCGTCTGTACGTACGTATGTATGCATCTCTTTTTTAACTCAAAAACAAATAGCCTCAGAGCGTTGAAATTCTGTATATAGGACTGCTATAACATGTCGTTGTGTACCTCCCTTTTTGGTTGCAATCGGCCACACCAAAAGTATATATATATATATATACACATATACCCACTCTGTTACTCGGCTCAGTGAGCTCAGTTTTTCTATCCTTGCGCATTTTTTGCTTTAAAAATTATAAAATTATTTTTAAAGTTAAGGTTTATATTAAGGTTTTCATGCCTTTACCTAATCTGCATGCACTATTTGTAGAATTATCAACAATTTAAAAGTTGTTAAAGGGCTGCTAAATCTAACGTTTTTACCATAGCAGCCATATTTTTTTACATTTGTAACTTAGAAAAATAGTGAATTAATTCTTTCTGCATCTTCAGTGTCTTTTTGCCGAATGGGATCAAAAGGAAACTTTTAGTTTTGTGCACCGAAATGTCTGCCTTGTTGCCTGCTGGCCGAATTGCTTGTTTTTGCGTAGAAACTCTAATTTTGATTGTAAAAATTGTTTTTTTTTTTAATTTTTTTAACTGCACTTGGTGTTTTATGTTTTTCTATATTTTTCAATTTTTAATGAAAATATCTTGACTTTAAAGAATGATAAACAATACATCACAAGAAATTTCCAAGGCATAAATTAGATTTTGATGGTATTTTGCCTGTTTCAGAAACATATGATTAATGTTGATTTTCTGCCAAAAGTCGGTCATTACGAGTGGTAGGCACCATATGATACAGCGATGATCTGTAATGATTCTGATCCTCATCACTATATAATTAAGGCAGCTTATATGCAAAGTTTTTCAGCCGCTTGTTTAACTAAGTTTCTTTAAACACATGTTCTTTGACAGCGATACCCAACAACAGGTAAAAAACGCATTCCGTTAGTGCAAGATCTTTATTACTACGACATATCACCTTTGCCTTGCCGCGAAGTGAGAACTGAATGAATTAAATGATAAATATATCTCTAATGAAATTCAAGGAAATAAGTGTTTCGGATTAGCAGCAAATATTGTCGTCAGTCTATCTCGGACAGAGGCGCTGAATCGTCTGTGAAAAACAGTTTCTTTCTATTTGTTTAATTTCTTTTATGCATCGTTTTAGATTAATTATAGTATTTGAATAGAACATGTGGTAGCGATTAGGTAATTCTTCTGATGATATAATTTTTGTGCATTCTGTGTTACAAAATGAATGAGATGTAACGCTGCTAAGTGAACCTAGCGCCAGAGTGTCGCTATGGTAAATAAATATAGTGAATTTTAAAGAGAACATTTATTCTATTGTGGTTTATGAGCTATCGACGAAGTAGATTTAATTCAATTGAATACGTTTAAAGGAAATGCAGGAAAAATGCGTATAATTTAATATGCCGCATAAGGAAGTCATGTGGCGTACACATCAGTTTTTATATTTTTCAGAAGAGCAATTCTGTCCGATATTCTTTGGCTAATCTCTGTTCCTGTGTTCAAAAGTAATTCTCAATGTGAGCTGTGAAGTTTTTACATTGAAAATAAGGTGTACATTATTCGAAAAATCTAAATTGGATGCAGTAACTATCTGTCAGAACTGCAGTTTATTCAAATATACAGCAAATACCCTATGAAAAAATCAAAAGTCCGTAATTTCAGCTCATGGAAAAAATTTCGATTTCAGAAAATAGTTGGAGCATAGAAATTTTGCAAAAGAATTTCTGCCCTTTCAGAGAATCTCTGGCTGTTCTTTCAGAGGAGCTCTCATCTTCCACGGTCTGAACCATTGCTCCAAATAAAAGCAGATGACTTTGCAGACACTTTGGAGAGACTGGAAAAGAACGAACAGCAAATTTTATAAGTGCGCATAGTAATAACCTCAGTTACATCGTAACAGTATTTTTCAAAATTAGATTGCTCATTTGTTTCTTTTGGTAGATGTGTAATATTAATCAATTTTGTTTCTATTTATAATTTTTAGGTTTTACATTTGTACACGTTTTTCTGAGATAATCCAATTTTCTTATCTCATCGGATATAGCGAAAAAAATTTCCGGTCCTTTTTTGAAGCTTTTTATAGGAGGTTCGTTTCTAAAGGCTTGAAGTAGTAATTTGTCCGTCCTATACGTTTTGCATATTCATAATGTCCAAAGCAACCTTCTACAGCATAGCACTTTATCCAAGTCAGTGGACACTTTATCTTGCTAATAAGTTTTACGCTTTTCTTTATTATCAACTTATGAATTTTAACTTGATTTGGTAACATAAACTACAATCGAATTCCCAACAGACGTTGAGCGCTATTGCTATGCTATTGTTAAGCGTTATTGCTATGTCTGGGCAGAACTAAAAAGTCCTACCAAGGTTTTAAAACAAATATTTTAATTAAATTGGAACTCTAAATATAAAGGCGCGACTCGTGCTTACAAATTATGCTAGCCACGTTTGGCTAGATAACTTAAAATAACAGTCAAATTCAGATTTAAATTAAATAAATTAAGTGCAAGATTAAACAATTCAATTTAACGTGAAGTTGGCTTACAAATCTAACTGGCGCAAGTACTTAAATGTCGGCATTATAATGCAAAGCCGAAAAATGAAAACTTATCTGAGCTATCAAAAACCTAGTAATGTGACCTTGACAGACAGAACACGCTCTGAATTAAACTCCCAAAATCTTCCTTTAAATATCATTTCTTTCTACTTTCTTACCTTTTGGTAGGGAAAAGGAAACGAGAAGTGAGAATAGAGATCCGAAACATAAAATAATCGCAATAACTCTACAAACTGTATCACTAAATGAAGACAAACTTTCAACTTGTAAGGTATTAACTAACCGATTATTTTATGTTACGAACCTTTACTGTTACTTCTCCTTTTCCGTTTTCCTTCTAGAATGCAAATTTAAGCTCGTGTTTATTTAAGCGAGGGTTTGAGGTTTGTTTAGTCAGAGCGTGTTCCGCCTGCTAAAGCCACGTTATTAGTTCATATTTTGTGATAGAATACCTGTCTACGGTATTGCTTTAATTTTTGCAGATTGTGCTGTGACGCTGGTGGGGGTTAGAATAAACTTGCGCGTTAAATATTTCTACATATATAGTTAGTCTTTGAATTCCTTACTGTTGATTTCTAGCCATAAATGCTGGCTATGTTTGTAAGCACCAGGAATGCTTTTTGTTCAACTTATTTGAGTTCTAAGGGTACTAAAGATATAAATGAGCCTTTTATTAAAAAGAGACCTTTTACACCCTTAGTATGTTTCTATTTGCTTATCTATGCTTAACGATAAGTCGCTAAGATCTACTTCAGAGTCTTGATTTAGGCTACGTTACCGAAACAGGTGTGACTCTACAACGTTATCGGGCGGAATAGCCACAACCATTATGCACTGTCCTCAGAAGAGATGTCAATATGCTTCGCTTTATAAAACAATTGCCAAAGGTCTTAAGGGGTAAGTTTCAAATCATGTATTAAAATTTTAATTAATTAAGGGTCAGGGTCATTCTCAGCGTATTAGGTTAGTAGTAAGTATGTCGAAGACGCTATAAATAACGCGATAAAACCTTACTTGTTTTGACCCAGAATTCAGTAAAACTTTCCTTTGGGCCTTAGCTAATTGAGTGAATTTGTACGATATAGTATGCTTAGCTATAATAAAATGTGACTAGATCTAATTAAGTGTGATCCTTGCGAATTCTCGCACAGGCTTGAAGAGGAACACAACCAGGCAAGAGTGTAAAAGACCCTCTTATTGAACACAAAATATTTAACAGATGGCACGAACTTGCGTGCCTACAAGATAAGGGCCACTTGCTGTGAGAACTAAAAAGACAATGTAACAATAAATTTAAAGGGAAATAATAGTGCGAGACTACACAATTCAATTTGAAAGCTAACAGGTGGACTCAACCTATACAAGCAGGATAATAACTTGGCGGCAAAATGCGTAGCCAATAGGGTTAAAAACCTGGGAGAAACTAACAACGTGAGCTCACAGTAGCGAAATCACGCTTTATCTAACCTTTTCGCTCCAACAGTTTAAGTATTCTCGTTCACCTTAACTCATTTATATCCTGGCTAGGAAAGGAGAGGAGAATAGGAAAGTTCAGGAAAGGACCAAAAAATAAAATATCTATTAGAACCCTGTAAGTCAACGATATTACTATGAGTTTTGATATCCAAGTTTGAGTATTTTGAAACTCATAGCATTCATGACATTCTGAGGCCTTGTATGACGCCTAGTTCGGTACTTGTCATAAAGCACCCGCCAGATTGTTTTTAAAAGCGTGAATTATCTGAAAATATTAATTCATACAATCAGCTTGATAATAGAAAGCAGTGGAATTAAAAAGGTGAGAAATCAGGCAAATAAAATGGTTATGGCTTGACAAAGATCTGCTTCTGATGAAGAAACATGCGCTTCTTTTTTCAAAAGCTTTTTGTAGTGCTATCGAATTGGCTGTATCGCCCTGAATTGTCGATCGCTGTTTTAACTACCTTAGTTCTACTACGAAATACACTGTCTCAGAAGATGCTACTTCATACTTTTTCCCTATAGAATACAATGATGCCATTTATTAGCCAAATCCAGTTTTGCAAATTTCATACAGGTAAAGCGGCTTCCTTGCAAACGTTTTCAACAGACGATATGTTTAGTTATATTGAATCTACCTTTTGACAAAACATTTTGTAATATATAACACTAAAAAATCCACATTAAATATTATAAATGTCGGTGATTGATTTTATAAGTATAGGGAATTAAAATATGAAAAAATAAATAAACCAATGGCATAAAATGTTTAGAAGGATGATTTTAATAATATTACAGCATTTAATCTGTATATTTTATGTTCGTGTATTTTCCTTATGTCATCAAGTGTAATGTGACATTTAAAAATATTTTCAGTTCGAAGGAAATCATTTTTAAGTTATACGCTGTTTTAAGTCTTTAGAAATTTATTAACTGCTGTATTTGCATTTTCTTTAAACTTTTCATTTTTTTCAATAGCAAGTTAAGTGAATAACGATTGCTTGTATTTTAATTCTTAATAATATAATTGCTAAAATATAGTCCTTAAGTTACTTCATTCACGAAGACTTTCAATTACCTCAGCTTCTTCCGTAATAGGCATTAGATTGGATTCCGCATGTAATTGGCTGAATTCTCCGTTCTATAGTCGTAGGCCTCTGCTGTCAAGGTCCGAAACGGTTAACTATATCTGCGATGATTGCTTCATTAGTTCTTTCTTGTTTCTAACAGCATATACATGGCCTACCATTTGGTGAATGGTTATATACGCGAAATACTAGTAACTAATCCGAATTCTATTTCCGTGATTAAAGGGTTAAATTGACTTAAGGTTTTCCTCCCTCTCTATAAATAATTCAAATAACAACTAGTTTTTCTTAGAAACACCTTCACAAAAGTCTCATTTTTTTTCAGCAGGTAACCCTAGCAGCTGTCATATATATAATTAAATCCTTCAAATCCCCGTCCTGTCCAACAGATAAATGAGCACATAGCTAATCAGTTATGTATGTGGAGGTGTTTATGCATCTGAAATAATGGGGGGGCGGTTACCCAGCTATTAGAAGAGCTAAGTAATTAAATTTAAGGACTAATTCTTCAGTGCTTAACAGCGTACAGACAGAAGAATTCAAAATATAGAAGCGGTAAAACAACTTTATGAACCAAGAGAAAATCCAGTGAGACTAATAAGTCTCTTCTTCTTTATTACGAAGGTTTCATTAGAACATTTACCTAAACATATGCCAGGTGAATAGCAAATATAAACAACTCTTAGAAGAATTCAGAAAAAAAAAACGTATTTGAAAATCTATAGTTAATACTGCTCATGAACCATAAATGGACTGTTATAGGTAAATATTACTTAAAAATAAAACTGCTGTGTGTGAGTAACTGCTGCTTTCTTAAGGAAAAAATATTAATTTAAGTTAGGATTCTAAATAGATTTTTAATAATAAAACTTATTTAAAATTAGGACTTTGATTAGCCCCTATTCAGACAGTAATGTTTGAGCTTATTTATATAATTCAGATTTTGTTACAAATTAATTTAATTCAATATTAAATTAATTTATAATTATTAATTAATTAATATAAATCAGGAGAGAAAAGATGGGTTGTAGGTTGACTGTCCGTTTACGTTAAAGAGATTTCTGTTCTGATTCTTGTTTTTCTTTAAATATGAATATGAAGTCAATCCTTAAAATATATAATTCTCTTACCAAGAAACAAAGCATGGATTAAATCAAATTTAGCTGTCATGTCTTCATACTACTTTGAAAATTCTAGTCTTCTAAGTTCATTCAGAAAACTCTCATCATCATACTACTGAAGTACTTCATACTACTGTTTGCCTTGCAGCCATGAATAACCTACTGTAGTCAGCCGTATTTGCCAAACCTGTCGCCAATAGAAAATTTCTCAGACGTTAGAGCTTCGGCAATACTCCATCTCTGCCATAAAGTCTATGGAACCAATAAGACAGGGTTCAATCTACATAAGTGACAGAAGACTACATTAGGAATCTCTGCGACTCCATAAGGCGACTTCTTGCCTATTAAATAGGAACTAATGGCAGCCCAACATGCTATGGAGAGTTTTAACGATTTTGTAATTTGTGCAATATCTTTTACATAACACTCTCATTTTTTATCATTTATTATAATTACAGGCTATTAACTAATAGCAATTCAATTCTGTTTTACTTTGTAGGTACCACTCGTTGTTTTTTTTTTAAATCCTTAGCGTATATTGATCATAATTCTCCTTATAGTAGACATCCATGTATTTATTTGTATAACTTAAATGCATCTAAATATTTGATATAAACATTATGATTTTATAATAATTAACTTACCGTATAGTTAATTAATTATATGTAAATGCCTAATTCCTTCAACTTCATTATATGTAAATATTGTAAGGTTTTAGTTAAACTAACAAAGTTTATTTTAAGTTTCTTTAAACTTAAAATAAACATTTTTTATCCCTTCTCATTTCAACTTTCCGTTAGAATAAGCGCGCGTTTCAGCTTTATGCTAATTTGAAGTGGAGCCAAGTTCTATTTAAACGAAAGGTAGAAACCTTTCAGGGTGAGAGAGCTTTTAGTCTGAGACCACGGTTACTCTATTCGACGTTCGCCTGACTAGCTAGCATTTAAATTCTAAGCCATAGCGCTTTTACGTGATCGCTTATTGAAGTAATTTTAAGTGTGTCAGTATTAGTTAAATCTTGCTACGCACCATTTAGTTTAGAGGCCAACCTCGCGTTATAGCTCTGCGAGCAGCGACTATTTAGTTTCTAATTAGTTTTAGTTTAAATTTATTTGATTGTTCATTTTAGACCGAAGTGTGGTTTTTATTTTCTGTATCCCTTGCGAGTTGAGAAGTGGTTGTAAATAATTGTGATTTAATAAAAGAGGATTTTAAATCCCTTTAAAGTGCAGTTCTTCTACCACTTAATCACAAAAGTCTACCACAGAACATAGCTGCATTCAGCTCCCTGTTCCAGATCAGGATTTAAGAAGTTCCCGAAGATGTTTGCCAAAAATATGCACCGAACACTCAGTCCTGACAATATCTCTTTAATAAAATAAATTAAATTAAAAAATACGATGACTTCATGCTGCTTGCCAGTGTTTGGCTACGTGTCATTAAAATCTTTAAAGTGAAGACTGAAAAGTTTGTTTTTAGACTTATTTACAGTCTGTTTCTCAAACACGAACCAGTGAATATTGTTATATATATGTGAATATTTTTTGTCATATTTCCTTTTATCCGATGATTATGAATCAACATGTTTATGTTAATTCATAAATATCAACTTGTATCAAAATGTATATAATCGTGTTTATATTCCTGTTTTGGGGAATTATTAGCCCTATCTTTATTTGTGTCAGAAAATTTACATTGTATTTTGCGTGAAGATACATAAAGTTCAGCGCTATACAGTCCCGCGATAGAAGGAAAGAAGGTGTCTGCATGTGTCTGAGAAGACTGTCTATCCTTCCGATGTCGTGGTTATCGGTTATCGGCGTGGTCAGTGACCAAGATTCTCATCAGCGCAGTGTGGCGATCTGATGTATGGACTCCCGACATAGAAAGGAGTTGTCAAAAATTGTAATGGAAATAGGAATCTAGTCGAATGTCCAAAAAGGATTTATATAAGGTATCGTATGGAATTGTTATAGAGAAGTACCTGACGACATACCAGTCAAGTTAATCACTTGTTATCCATCTTTCATATCCTTCGTGGAATGCGGATATGTCATAAGGTTGATATATCCTGTTCATCGGTTTGTAAAGCTCGAGGAAAGCCCGCATTAAAATGTGTGTTCTTTTGGTAACACAGCACATCTGTTCTTTTGATAAAGAACCAAGTCTTACACTAAGCCAAAATTCTCAACATTACTAAATTAAAATTCAAATGATTGGTTAACGTTAATGGCATTAAAGTTACATGAAATTTAAAATTTAATAAATAAATAATAATTTTAGATAACTACATAATAACCTAAAACTTTACATGCATTTATACCTTATATACTGGGGTACATCTAGTAGGATATAATCCATTTTACTGCAAATTTCAATTATTTGAAATTTATTCAGGAAGGGTGGATGAAAGATGCAATAAAGTTAATCTATACTTTTACAAACAATATTTGGTACCCTTTTTGTTTAGTATAAAGGACAAATATTTCGAATGCAGCAGCTCTTAATACAATGCAAGTCATATAAAAAGGTACAATATATGTTCGAAGTCTGCGAAATAAAGTACCGTTGGCAGGAATCTGAAAAGCAAAGTTAAGGATCATGCACACATTACTTTGGAAGTTTCTGCAGAAATCTTAACAAAGTTTCAAAACTTTACATAAATTCAGATTCAGAATCGATATTTGTGGGAAAAATCAGCATGGTATTTCAGTATAAAATCCTAGTTTCAGTCTAGAACTTTGCCGTATGTAAATCTAATAACATTCTGGTCATCCTCTCGGGACATGAAAAATGCAATATTTCTCCGTTTCCTCACACAAGAAATCTAAAACTGATAAGGCGGAAGGCAGGTAGTGCATAGGTTAAAGTCCTAAGCCAGGCAGGTAATACACTTATCTCTTCTTCTTAGTCAGCTTCTCTTTAACTTTTTTTTTCTTTTTTTTTTTGACTAATTATCTGTTATTTCAGCCTCTTTCTTTTATATTAGAGCTCTGTTAACATTTAAGTTATAAATGGCTTTTACATCAGATAAACTTCAGTTAACTATAAGATGCAATTTTGTGATGTTTTGGCTTGATATTTGAGAGATCTTTTGATCAAACACTATATTATATGAATTAAATGCTGAGAAAAAATGAAAGAAGGGAAAAAGGGAAAAAAATGAAGGAAAATAGAAAATATTTTAGGCATTTATTAATAGGTTTTTTTTAGCATCAAAGTAGTTGAGCGTTTTAAATAAGAAAGATTTGATGAATCTATTGGAGAAGTAAATATATTCCTGACTTGCAGTGAATAAAATACTCGAAATTGTGGAACAAAATATTGGATTACGACAATATAAAATGATTCGCTTTCCGTCAAAAGATTCTAAATCTTAGGGAAAATTTTCCTCCGTATGGCTTTTCCAAAACGAAACCAAAAGACAATATTAAGACTTTTGGGGTGTTTTTAAAACCAGCATTTATTTCTTTAAGCAGTTAAAGCAAAGCAAGCGGGGTCTTTATCCTTAAGAGAAAGACTTCCTTTGCAGAAGACTAAAAGAAATGACTTGTATTCATATTACACATAGGAAAATTTTCTATTATAACCACCTAGTTGGCTAGAAGGGGAATTCAGGTTACACAGCTAGTGTTCAGCGGCCTTATTCACTCGACCACTTATTGGCTGAAAAAGAATTAATCACACAGATTTTCTGCTTTATAAGCAATTTTTCAAAGATACACCGTATGCTACTGAATACTAGCCTACATCGTATGCTACTATTGAAGTAATCAAAAGATGGAACTTACATTAAGGAGGACGCTTCGTATTTAAAAAAATTCATTTTCGAACAGTGAGAGTTATTTAGTTTTATGCTACGAGGGCAAACTAATGGTCAAATGGTTAAAACTGCTTATCTTAGTATTTCTAGTGAGCAGCAGTTTTAACCATTTGACCATTTGAGTAGCAGTTTTAACTATTCGACTCATTAACCATATTCAACTAATGGAACTTTAGTATAGCGTAAGGCAAGGGTCCTTTTGCGTCTGAAGAAGAGAGACTGTGTTTGATTGCCCTCAAAATCGGCAACATTTTACGTAAAACTTATGCCAAATTAAGCTTGCTTCTGCATAATTTTAGACATTTTCTGCTTTTAATCCCAATCCCAGTGGTCATTGCTTAAACATACTCAAGCTAACCTTTCAGGTTGCTTGTCAGCAAAGATCACAGCTCCTGCCACAGAACAGAGATCATGAAAAGACAATACTGGTAATAATTATTAGTGAATCTAAGTATTCTATTTCTACTTCATTTGAATTTATGTTAGATGATTTTTACTCAATTTCAACTAATCCTAATAAAATTATTGCTGTCTTGATAATCTAGAAACGTTAATAGACGAATGATCTAAAAAACTTGAGAAACAATTTGCATAAAGACACCGAATAATGTAAAAATCGCCTATTATAAAAAAGCAAATAGACGGGGTGCAAATTTAATATAGAATTACATTCGTGTTTTACGATTTTATACGCATGCAAATAATTTTAGTTAAATCATATGAAAAGCCGTAACGTGAAATGCCTCAAGACAAGAGGCTGTGCCGGAAAAATTAGATTACAAGGGCAAGTCTATCTAACACTGAGGTCAGTGGCTACCTCGCTAAATTGGTGAGATAGTAGCAAACTGGCAATGGTTTTGGCGACTAATTTTTGTCTCCAGATCTGGCGAGAAATCGCAAAATGTTGCCAAACTCGACGACCATTTGGTGACATTTTGGTTTAGTCACTGTATAACTGTAATTGGTACTGTAATTGAATAATTGTAATTGAACCTTATATGTAATTGTAACAGTATCCGGCCCTTATATGCAAGTTTTCTCATATATGACTTCCAGTAATTTAAAAAAACGGAAGGTACTAGAGATTTCTTTGGAGGCCGGGGGAAAACAATGTAAGACAGCAGACAGCATCATCTTGAAATTTTATTATAGAGCTGACTTCGAAGTATTGAGAGATCGGAGCGCAAGCTTCGTTCTCTGGATGCGCTTGGCATTGCGTTGTGTTTAACGTTATTAGTAATTTGAAGTGGTAACTACTTATTGTATTCTGTCCTATCGAGAAGAGCTGTGTGAGTACTTTTGTGGAAAGTTCCAAAACTGTATTTTTTTTTCTTTTGAGAAAATAAATTTTATCAAGCTATCATTGGCTCTGTGTTCATTCAATACATTACGAATCCATAAGCACTCAACCGTATTTTACTTCAAATCCCGTGAGTGCTTTGCCGTGTTTCACTCTGAAGGAAAAGAAACAGGGTGGAAATACCTTTTGGAAACAATATTTCTAGCTTATTATTTAGATTGTAATAGTTAATAGCTTACGTCTAATACATCCACAGATACCAAAAAAATCTCTAGTAGCTAAGTCTTTGTTGCTACATTAATACAATATGTTGGAATATTATCTTGCAGACATATCGGATTACATCCAAACATGTATCAAAACTCGCATCCATTAATGCTGAAATTCCAAATTTCATTTGTTTTTTCGGTATTGGAAATTTAATTTAGACTTTTAAATAAGGGTAGAATATTCATTTAAATGATTTGCCTATATATTTTTAAATTTATAGTAACTATAACTCTCTCGTTTTAGTAAATGGAGAAAATACTATTTACTATTCACATCCTAAAGTACCCAATGATTTGTTTTCAAGAATAATTTCTGCAATTCAATTTGCGATTAGCTTTCTTAAGATTCTTCACAGAATGTATTTTTTCATAGTTAAATATTTGGCTGTCGCGAAATAGAAATTTTACATATTGACGACTAATATTTGTTTACTTTAATCAGACTGACCTTCAAGTAAACCTTTTGCATTCATCTACTTCTACATTCATTACGTTAGGGAAGAAGAGCAATTTAGGGCAAACAGCTAGTAAACACCAATTTTCTTCGCAAATTGGTTACAAAAGCGTGTAGCAGCAGCGATAGAAAAGACTGAATAGATTACGAGACTAAGTAGTTGTTCCCTGTAGTCAAGCTGTTCTTAGCTGAGCGATGTTTTGTCGCAATAACTCCGTAAGTAAAGAAAGTGATTCTGAAGGTATATGATGTACCTGGCACTTCGTTGTATGAATAATAACATACATAATTTAAAATTACAGTCTAAAGCAGATTTGCATTAAAACTCTTCTTTTGTTGAAATTCCTTTGACTGCAATTAGTTTAGAAACTATTTTAGTTACTTGTTATCTGTTCAGTTTTGTGGTGAGGTTTCTTTATTTTTATGTATTTCAATTTACTATCAGAATTAAAATTATATTTCCATTTGTATGACCCTCTGGTTTTTCTTCTCTTGTAACAGCTGAGATACGTGTAGAAACCACACAGGAGAAGGGTGAAAAGAACCCTTTATTAACTATTTAAAAATTCACAATGTGTCGACTTTGACGCTAAAAAACTACGCCTCACTTGGGTGGTAACTCAAATATCAAGAACTAAACTAAAACTCTGAAGATATTAACAAGTAGTAAAATTACGCTACAGGGCTCAGACTATCCTGTTTCCTAAAAGAGCGTTGAAAATTTAGTGGCAGAAAAGTAATAGCTGTTACGACACGTTAACCAGCAATAAATGTCAAGCAGAAACTCACGCTACAAAGGCACAGATTTCGCCCTTCTAGAACTCAATAATTAAACCTTATCTCCTCAAAGCAGAATTTGCATTACTTCACTCGCGCTATGAAATTTAAATATTCTGGCATTGACAATTAGCGGAAATGAAGGCTCATAGGAAAGTAACTTCAAATTAAATTAAATTGGTAATTTAAAATAAATATAAATCTGTACACATTAACTACGTCTTGCCTAATCTGTAAAAAAGGGTTTATTTTAACTATCATGTTATAACTTATATTATAGGCTTTCACTCCTTGATTCTTCGACCCTTTTGAGGCTGCCGGGCGAGTCGTCACTCCGTCGGTGGAAATAGCAACTGAAGCAGAAGAAGATTTAAACAACTTTCTTACTTAAAATTTTAAATTAAACCAATTGCAAGGCTTATGTTTAAAATTTAAATCACCGTAACTTGCAGGATGTCAGATAACGTAAATGGGAATTACAATATAAAGTGATAAGATACTGGTGACTCAATTTCAACTAAATGTACTGTTAACTTCATCTAGAAAAACCCCGACTGTTTAACACCAGATAACTTAAGTTGCTGAGAGCTGGGTAACAGCATACTATTATTATCAGCATCGCTGTCGAAAGCTCTCTCTCTCTAAACTTTCAGAATGTCTGTCTTAAATATATATATTTCCTTTACATCCTGGTGACAGCTAATAAGAAAAGTAATAGTATAGTTCAAAATCATAAGATAATGGGTTTATTTACATAAAATACCTTATAATGTTAAATCTTTCATATACTTCTGCTATTTTTTTGTTCTTCACCAGACTATGTAAATGATGTAAATTTTAAACTGGAGAGACAGCATTTAAGTTTAACGGAGAGGGATGGCAATATCAGCCTGCTATGCGAAACTTCTGAATTACTGGCCTGATCTAGCGAGCTTGCTGAAAATAAGGTTGTTGGTTGAAAAATAAGTTGGTAATTGTGAAACAACTCTGCCAGGTAGTCCGAACTTTAAATTTAAACTTTGTTTTGCAAGTACTTTGAATCACTAATTTGTCAGCAGAAAATATCAGAAGTTAATTTTGTTATTTTTCCAGCTCTGTAACTTCAAGTTGAACTTCAAACAATTCTTTAATTATTTCACGTTTTGTATTTGCTTTAGCATCGTCATTCTAAAAGGTAAAAGACGTGATGATAATTCGTCTAACAATCTATAAGGTTAGATTGTTGTTTAGGTTTATATCAAGTCAAATTAAGTTTAATCTGATAAAACTATCTTATCACTTCTCAATTCGGCATTTACAGGAAACGTGCATTTATGTAAATGGAGAAGACGTTTCCTTAAAACGACATCCAAACAAAATTAATGAATCGCAGTTTGCTTCTTTCTAACCGTTCCAGCTTTCAAGCAGATTCAGTATGTACAAAAATATTTTCTTTTTAACTAGAATAATAATTTTAAAAATAGGGATTTTCTAGCAGATAAAAAATATTTATATTTCCGAAAAAAGATAAATTTGTTTTGATGCATTATTTTATAGTCTGGTAAATTAACCTTCATATTTTACTTTGTACATTCACGGCTAAGTAAAAACGTTACTCATGAAGTAAAATTTATTTGAAATGTTAAATATCTGAGTTATTTTTATGTGTAAAGGAGCCCATCTAAAGCTTCGCAAAATACGTATGAACTTACAAAGCTTCGTACTACTAAACGCGATTAGGAAACATAGTTCATTTTTGAAAGTTTCTACACATAATTGTTTACTGCAGAAATATTAATTCTTGAGCCTTTCTTTGGCTAAACACATCCCAACAGTGCAGTAGCCTGTACTTTGTGCGCAGCTAACTAGCAATAAAATTGAAACACAGAAGAGTGGCCAACTTTGTTAGTACCGTTTGAAATTTTCTAAGATAAAAACGTTTCCAGGAACAGATTGCAAGAAATGGAGCTCTGTTGATTGAGAGAACTCGAAAGACTGCCATTAACTCTTTTGAAAAAGTGCCAGAATGAAGGTCCAAAATTTTTTTTAAAGTTATTTTTTAGATTGCATTTAACATATTAGTGGTGTGGTGGAAATGAAATATAAAGATGCATTTTGAATTTGCTTGCTTTTTCGCGCTACAGAAGAAATTCTGTTTGATAATGCGTTCACTCGGTGTTTTATTGGTGATTTGAGGATTCCAATATCATTATTAGGAGAATAAATTTGTCATGAGCAATACAAGTTAGATCTAAGAGTTGGTCACAGGCCAAAAAAAAAGAAAAGAAAATCTGTCAAACTGGAAGCAAGTCAATGCATAATTATATGATAACTGAATCAATATATAATTATATTTTACGTACTGTGTAGTCATATATTATAATTATATGAGCACTTTATTAATATACAAGAATTATTATACGAGCACTTATTTCCATTGTATTATTTCTTAAAATGTATGTTTGTGTTCGTAAATCAATCAGTCTTCGGCAGTATTATGAAAGTTTTACGAAATGATGCTCAGATTTCCATTTGAGTCTACGATTTGGTATATTGTACCGTACGCATACATTTAATTCAAGTGCTTGTCGTTCTGTAATACGTTTTTTTAATTTAAGAAAAGTAGGATTTGGTACAAACACTGTTTATGAGAGCAGAAAATGAGATTCATTTGCATTATATTTTTCGAATTGCGACATAGAGTCCCTTGAATGAAGTAATAAAATCTTTATATACCGAAAATAAACTGATAAATTATGGAAAAATGTTTGAAATTCAAAATTTATTCGATATTCGGAAAACAATCTGCAACCAAAGACACTTTCTGATAAAAAGAGTTTAAAACTGTATATAAACTAAGATTGACCCTCTATAGCTCATTCGATGACATTAAATCAAATTAAATCTTTCCTCTAAATAGTCATATTATTCATGCGAAAACCCATCCATCGAAGGACAAAACATTTGCCCTCCAAACATTCTTTGTTGCGATCAAACAGCAATTTCAGTGTATTTTTGCAGAAAAAGTGTTTCATAATTAAGTTTTCTTTTTTGATTGAACAACACCAAATAATAATTTGTTCCCAAGATAAGCTCAATATTAGGCAGAGCATATATTTTACTTATAGTCATAGGACTGTGAATTTGCTAGTAATGAATGCCACAACATCGTAAACAATAAAGTTACATGTATGTTATAAATATTCCTGTAGAAAAGTCAACATACTACTGTTAATTTATAAAATGCAAAGTTAGTATGAAACTTCTAGAAGTGCGAAAATAGCCCACATTTTTTATGCAATTTTTCTGTAGAATTGTTCTCACATTAAAACTAATATTAAGTGTTCTTCTAAACAACGATGATGGCAATGGTCTGAACTGCTTATTATAGAAAGTGCAATCTACAATTCTTAGGTACAAAGAAAAAGAAGGTGCGTATTTTTATTTTGGTGATAAAACTAACTGAAAATTTAAACCAAATATTTGGCTACTTTAAACGATATGCGTATGATTACGCCTTAAAATGCTTAAATGAGTTGCATATTAACCATTCGTAAACATTTTCTGAATAATATGCCATTTAAAGAGCAAACTATATATCTTTATAGCAGCTTCAAGCAAAAGCAGTTTTTAAACGAAGAGAATTAATAAGATAGTAGAATTAGGAAGGATATTAATCTAGTTCTCTTTACCGCAGGAGCAAATATTTATATTTGATCTTAAGAATTAAATATCGCTGGTTCTAATAAATTCGTAAATTTATAAAACAAGCAATACATTTACAAAACTAGACTAGATTAACTGTTCTGGTGACTGGACGATTTGAGTGACTTGATGATTCTATACTGAAGGTTACATTAACACTAAACTTGCATCTCAATTCCCCTCACTGCTATTTTCATAATTTGGCCAAACCTTTCTAACGAAATGGATTGTCAATGAAAGTTGATACTGAGCTATTAAAAATGTATTTTACAGAAACATCCATAATATCGCTAAGTCTATGAAAAATCGTCATAAGTTGCCAAGTTCAGGTAAAATTTAATACCTTACACCTCTAAAATATTTACACATTTCTAACAGAGTTGTTTACATAGTTCTACAATGGATATACACTGTATCCGTAAACATTCTCAGCCGGCATTTATTTTCAAAGCCGTTGGTCATAGACGTATACTACTTCCATTCACAAATGACGCAAAAATTCATGTTTTCATGTTTAAATTTAAAAAGTTTATTTTACACAAGCTAAAGATAATTTTTTATACGTTCCTCCTGTCTCTATACTTATATTTAGAAAAATGTTGTATTCATAATAGAAAATAACGCACTGAAGGTTGAATTCCACACAAAGTTACGAAGATAATTAATTTTGAAATTTGTAACATTAGATTCCATTTTGAATTTGTATCGACTGATTCGTTAATAAATAAATTAGAATTATTCGAAGTTGGTGATTTTCTCTTAAATGCCATTCAATGGTATTCTTTTGTAATTTATTAGTTTCTTTAATTTTGTTGCATTTGGTGTGCTGGAAGAATTTTGCAGGAGTAATTTATTAGTTTTCAAAATCTAAAAATGCGTTATTAATACTCTTTTGAAGATTTATAACTCTAGCATCATAATCTGGTAACTGTTAAAATACACTCATATCCATAAATTTAAGATAATGACAGTTCAGAAACGAAACGCGACTTACACATTAAGCCCATTTATTTAAACAAAGATAAAGAATAAAAAAGATGGTGTATGTATCATACCATTCATAAAAACTACGATATTTTCTCCCGAGGTCAATTAGAAAAAATATCTTCCTTAGAAAAACTTAACATTGCATGGTTGGTATAGTGGTTAATATATTGTATGTCTCTCAGACGATAAAATACAGTCCATACAACGCACAGTCTTGCTGAGTAAAAACTTATCGAGCTGATCTTCGGGAAGATTACTCCACTTAGCAAGAAATGCTCTCCGAAGTTCCGGCACACATCTAGGAGGTGCTTGACATGCTGCAATTCATCGTCCAAGTATGTCCCACACATACTGTATCGGATTCAAGACAGGTGAGAAAGCTGGTTATTCCATACGGATAATGTCCTCAGATTGAAGGCATTCCTTTACAATGTTTGCAGGATAAGAACCGGTGTTGACATCCACAAACACAAATTCTGCGCCCATGGCACCCCTAAGAAAACGTATGTATTTTTCCAGAATGATGTCCGGATAAATTTGACCTGTGATGCTTCCGATCTAAACATACAAGCCCTGTTGTGAAGCCCAGTATAATTCCACCCCAAATTCAATGATGTTGTCTTGGTGGTAGCGAGTGTCTGAAGTTCTCCATATCAAAGTCCGACATGAATCAGTCTGCAAGCTAAACCTGGACTCGCGGAAAACATTACACAAGGCCACTGTGACGATGCAACATTCCATGTTCTCTACTCCAGGCTAACCGCTGGCGACAGTGAGTTGTCGTGAGCAGAACATTTCTGAGAGGCCTGCTAGCATATAGACCAATCTGTCAAAAATGTTTGGGACAGATTGGTCTATATGCTAGCAGGCCCAAATGTCTGTACACAGTTTGCCTTGAAATTGCCGTAACCGTGCCTGAAGGTAACTGACGAGACAGGTATTATTCTGTGCTCCGTCTGCTTCTTTTGGCAGTTAATATCAAATACCGGTCGTCATTCGGCGTTGTAACTCAGGGGTCACCTGCACTCTAACGTCTACTCACCATTTCATTATTTTGGAATCGTTGGCAAAGTCTCGAGATGACACTTTGGACTATTCCAAGTTCTTTGGATACTTCCATCTGAGTACGCCCATTCTCCAGGCTGCCCATAATGCATAATAAATCATCCACATGCGTCCTCTGTGTCATAACTATTTAGTTGTAGCACTGAACGGCTTGTAAAACTCTTGAGAACAATTTTTACATCTTTGCTACCATTCCTTACATACACTTTTCTAGCACTCCCGTCATTGTGACGTACTATTTGCGTCATCTGATGGCTTCCTGTAATTTACATATTATTCTTGAAGACCTGTGTGATAATTCTATAAGTGAATTTTTATTTTAGAGTTCTATTTTCGTGTGATTCTGAACTATCCTTAATTTATGGACAAGAATGTACACTGAAATGCGAATATTCTTCATTTTCAATTAATGCAAAATAATATTACGAGTTGGTTATGTATCAACTCGTAATATTATTTTGCATTAATACATTATTTTGCAATACTGAAGATTGCCGATGTTTCCTAGAACACGAATTCTTGAACATTCTCTGAATAATCCATTTTGAAAAGAAAAATGTTATTCATCAATATTTTTCATAATAATCTGCATAGAAAAGTTCGTCACATAATTTCATCAGGAAACGTTTCTAAACAATATTTACCTTTTTTATGTACAAATGCAAACATTTCTTTTTGCAGTTTCTATAAGACACCTTATTATGTTTCTCGATTTCAGTATCAAATAAATCTGCCAATTTTTGTTCTCCGAGAGTCAAATACTTTATACTTTTTAATATAAAATTTCTGCTAATAAAAAATATTACAAAAATTCACAGTAGATATCCACAAAGTTAGAATAAAATAAGAAAAAAACAATAATAATTTATCTATGTTATAAAACATTTTAGACAATACTGATGTGGGAAAAGAAGAAAAAACTGCTGCGTTTCTCATTAATATGTAGCAGTGTACGTTTTCACAGATCATTTTTACCGAAGTACATTTCGAAGCAATAAAGACGATAAAGCCATACATACACTACAAATGCACCCTCTGTTCATTAATGTAGTGCCGATCATTTGGAGCCGTGATGAAATCCAGATGCTGTGACGTCATTTTCTCTACTACTACGAGCTGCGTAGGCGCCAAGCGAAAATGAGGGGAATTACCTTTTTTCTCTTTGGACATGATAGACGAATGGACGTGTTAGCAGAGACGCTGCTTCTGTTAAAAACTTTGACGAATCACTTTTTAATTCTCGTAAATGTTAAATATATGTAATAATCGTTTGTCTAATTAAAATGTCTTTCGTTAGCTAATTTGTTCATCGTTTTATGCCCACAAAATTTTCTCAGAAGTGGGATTTAGCACTCGAAGGAACTGTAATTTTAGCTGATTTCCTGAATTACTACCGGTTTTGAAGATTTACTGTTGCTGTGCTGGACTATTTTACGATGTATAATGAGCGGTGTTCCGAACAGAAACCTCGTCAAACTCATAGGAATGTATGCCGATTTACCTGAACCGAAACTGCGTAGTAGTGATTAAATAGTGTGCAGCTCTATTAAAAACTGTGGAATAATTTTTAATAATACTCGATGTCAAGTGTCAAGACTTGAATTGTGGCCAAAAATACATCGGACATAATCTGTTTGTACTCGCACCATTTGTCATCTATTGGATGGTAGGGAAGCACTTTGTTTTGTCTTTGCTTCTGGAACATCGGGGATTACCATTATATGAAGTGAGTGATTTTCTCAATTTTATTAAATATGTTTCTAATTGATGTGCCGGGAATGGAAGATGTCCTGAAAAAGGAAAAAACATGTAATATAAAATTATTACACAAAATAATATTTAACGATGTAGGCGACAGAAATAATCGAAAAAGATTAAGACAATTTAGTGGTTTCTCTTTAGCAGAGAATAGTAAAGAATTTAATAAAAAACTAGAAAACGTCAAACAAGATTTTCAGGCTTATGAATTAATTTCCATTGCCAATGTTTTATGCATTGATAGCTCTGGCACACAAGATGACTTAGCAACCCGAATTGTTTCTTATCTGAATAATTTAGAATTGCTTAAAAATAATGTAATTTTAGAAGAAAGTGAAAATGAAAGTGACTTAGAGGGTGAGGACGGTGGGGATAAAAATGAAATAAATGATAATGTTCAAGATGAAACGAAACTAAGAAACAATTCTGGTGCCACAGTGAGACAACTTCCTTCCCAATGTGCTAATGATAATACTCTTAGTACAATTGAAAACAAGTCGAATGTATTTCATAATTGTAATATAAATGTTACTATTGAAGACATCAAATCTTTTGTTGCTCAATTCGATGGCCAAAGCCACGAAAATGTCAGTAGTTGGGTCGAAAGTTTTGAAGATGCAGCTTCTGTTCTTCAATTAAATGATTTGCAGAAATTGATTTTTGCTAAACGTCTGATGACAGGCAAAGCAAAATTATTTGTTCTTAGTGAACCAAAGTTGAACTCATGGCAGTTATTTAAGAATGCTATTCTTGATGAATTCAGTTCCAGCTGCAATTCGGCCGAACTGCATGAGTTATTATCAAAACAAAAAATGAAGAGCAATGAAACGTTTGATGAGTTTTTTTTAAATATGAAGAGAATTGCTAAAAATGGTCAAATTGAAGATGTTGCTTTAATACGATATGTTATAGATGGTATACCAGGCTCCGCGTTTAAAAAATCTTGCTTGTATGGGTCACAAACATTAACTGATTTTAAGAATAAATTGAAGCTTTATCAACAGATATGTGATGATGAGGAAAAGTTGCGAACGTCAAAAACAAAATTTGAAAGTAAACAAAAATATGAATCTAGAAATAAATATGACTCAAAAAATTCTGCTAACCAAACAAAGCGTAACGTAACCGATAGTCGAGGAACAATTCCTGAGATTAAACGTAATACAACCTGTTTCAACTGCGGTGAAAGCGGTCATATTTCTAAACAATGTGTTCATAAAGATAAGGGCGTCAAGTGTTTTAAATGTAAAGAATTTGGGCACCGAAGTTTCGAATGCTCAAATACGAACTCGAAACCAGAAGTAGCAAACGTGAATATTGAAGTAGTCTCGAAGTTGACTAAAGAAGTAAAAATTAATGATGTATATGTAACAGCGTTAATAGACACAGGAAGTCAAACTACTTTGTTACGTAGATCTATTTTTGATAAGCTGAATATCGAAGGGCTAGTGCCCGTAAGCTCAACGCTGAGTGGGTTCGGTAAATGTCAAGTAAAACCTCTAGGCTTCTTTAAAGGTAATATTAAAATTAATGATTTCCAGTGTACTGCAGATATTTATGTTGTAGACAACAATGTGATGACACATGAGGCCATTTTAGGCTTAAACGTAATATTGAAAGGTGAAATACTAATAAACGAAAATGGGGTTACCATAAAAAGTAAGTCACAGGATGTGGAGGAAGTAAATATTGTGTCTGTTTTACCTGTTGACCTAGCCAGTAACGAAAACGAAATAAACATTGCACCTAGTGTTCCAAACTGCTTTAAAAAGACTGTTCAACAGTTAGTTTCGAACTATATGCCACGTAAGACCAAATCTACGGACATACAATTAAAAATTTGTGTTAAAAATGACGAACCAGTATCGCATCAACCGCGTAGATTACCGTTTTCGGAAAAGAAAATTGTTGAAACCCAAATATCTGAATGGCTAAAGTCAGGAATTATAGAACAAAGTTCTTCGGAATATTCCAGCCCATTGGTCATCGTTAAAAAAAAAGACGGGACACCAAGGGTTTGCGTTGATTATCGTCGTTTAAACAAAGTTGTCGTAAAGGATAGATTTCCTCTTCCCCTGATTGAGGATATCCTAGACCGCCTTCAAGAAGCACGTGTTTTCAGCACTATTGATCTCAAAAATGGCTTTTTTCACGTGGACGTCGAAAAGGAAAGTCGGAAGTACACATCATTTGTTACGCATGAAGGGCAGTACCAGTTTTTGAAAGTGCCGTTTGGACTCTGTAACTCACCAGCTGTATTCCAGAGATTCATAAATACCATTTTTCGACCGTTAGTTAACGATGGAATCGTTTTGCCGTACATGGACGATATCATCATTTTGTCCGCTTCATACGAAGAAGGAATCGAGAGGCTGAGTCAAGTTTTAAATCTAGCAAGGGAATACGGGTTGGAAATAAATTTTAAAAAATCCCAGTTCTTAAAGAAACGAATTGACTTTTTAGGCCATGTCATAGAAGAGGGTAAAATTTTCCCATCCACCTTGAAGACGCAAGCCGTTATGAATTTCCCTGAACCATCTAATTTAAAACAGATTCAGAGTTTTCTTGGATTGACAGGGTATTTCAGAAAATTTATTCCTAAGTACTCTATAATTGCCAAGCCACTTAGCGACCTGCTAAAAAAGGGTAATAAGTTCGAATTCGGTGAAGAACAAAGGATTGCATTTAATCGTTTGAAATCAGCGCTAGCTGAGAAGCCTGTACTTGCAATTTATAACCCTCATTATGAAACTGAACTACACACAGATGCCAGCATAGAAGGATACGGGGCGATTCTAATGCAGAAACCCCCAAATGACAGCAGTTTTCACCCCACTTATTTTATGAGCAGGAAAACATCTGATGCAGAGAAAAAATATTCAAGTTACGAGTTGGAGGTCCTCGCGATCGTAGAAGCACTGAAAAAGTTCCGTGTTTACCTTTTGGGAATTTCATTTAAGATAGTGACGGACTGTTCAGCATTTCAAAGGACGATGGAGAAAAGAGATTTAGCGACGCGTGTTGCTCGTTGGGCTTTGTTGTTACAGGAATTCGATTATGTTATAGAACATCGTAAAGGTGTTAGAATGCCACATGTAGATGCTCTAAGTAGAGCTCCTCTAAACGTTTTATGTGTTTCTGTTGAGAATATCCTACCTAAATTAAAACTTGCCCAAGAAAATGACACTGAAGTAAAAGCCATTAAAGAATTATTGAAAACCTCAAGTTATGAAAATTACTGTAATAGAAATGGCATACTATACAAGTTTATTGACGGCAAAGAATTAATAGTTGTACCGGAAAGTATGCAGACTGAAATTATAAAAGATGCTCACGAGAAAGGGCACACCGGTATCAAGCATACAGAGAAACACCTGAATGAATATTATTTCATTCCCAAACTTCGGCAGAAGATAGAAAACGTTATCGCCAGTTGCGTTCATTGTATCTTAATAAATCGCAAAACAGGAAAAAAAGAAGGATTTTTACATCCGCGATTCAAGGAGGACATTCCTTTGCATACCTATCACATAGATCACTTGGGTCCTCTGGAAAGTACCCATAAAAACTACAAGCACATATTAGTAGTGGTCGACGCGTTTACCAAATTTACTTGGATTTATCCAACAAAATCTACGACCTCAGCCGAGGTGATAGCGAAGTTAGAGAATCAGAAGGCCATTTTTGGAAGCCCTTGTCAGATCATTTCTGATAGAGGAACAGCTTTCACTTCCAGTGAGTTTTCTGACTACTGTGCTAAAGAAGATATTAAACATCATCTAATCACTACAGGCCTCCCGAGAGCAAATGGACAAGTCGAACGGATCAACCAAGTCATTATATCAGTCTTAGCAAAATTGTCCTTAAATAAACCAACTGAATGGTATAAACATACACATGAAGTTCAGAGAACGCTTAACTCAACATATCAAAGAAGCATTAACACCACTCCGTTCGAATTACTCTTCGGTACCAAAATGAACAGTAAGGGCACCGATCAGCTCAAAGAACTGATAGAAAGTGAGTTTCAATCTCAATTCCAGTCCCAAAGAGAAGAATTACGAAAGCAAGCCAAGAGACAAATTTTCCAAGTCCAACAGGAAAATAAAAAGACATATAATGCCAAAAGAAGACAAGCACAGCCGTACAAAGTTGGTGATTTAGTGGCAATCAAAAGGACTCAATTCGGACCACACCTGAAATTAAGAGCAAAGTATTTCGGACCTTATAAGATCACGAAAGTTAAGGGTGGCAACACCTATGACGTAATAAAGGAAGGGTGCCATGAGGGACCCATGTACACTACCACATGTGCCGAATTCCTCAAGAAATGGACAGCGCTTTAAAATTTTCGTAAACACTTATTTCTGTTATTGTATATCCTTGCTTGTTGCTTTTTTTTTTTTTGTTGTATTTTGCAGTGTCCTGGAGGGCCAGTCCACCCTAGGATGGCCGAGAATGTAGTGCCGATCATTTGGAGCCGTGATGAAATCCAGATGCTGTGACGTCATTTTCTCTACTACTACGAGCTGCGTAGGCGCCAAGCGAAAATGAGGGGAATTACCTTTTTTTTTTTGGACATGATAGACGAATGGACGTGTTAGCAGAGACGTTGCTTCTGTTAAAAACTTTGACGAATCACTTTTTAATTCTCGTAAATGTTAAATATATGTAATAATCGTTTGTCTAATTAAAATGTCTTTCGTTAGCTAATTTGTTCATCGTTTTATGCCCACATTAATTACAGTAATAAGATAATCGAATAAAAAAACGATAGCAGACTATGCCTTAACTTAACGAAGGAAAGCACGAAAAGAATAAGATTATGTTACTAAAAATATTCGATTAAGAGTTGTCAAATTACTATATTTCTCAGCAAACAAATGCAATAGTATTTTTCCATTACTCTTGGTTTAGCATATGTTTTGAATTGATTATAATTGGACAAAATGTTTTAAATTAACATTTATCGTTGTGCTAGCACATGCGTGAGATATTTTAGCTAAGAGTCATATGGTACGGATTAATTTTAAAATTATGCATTTCAGAAAGTTTTATATTAGAAAGTTTAAAAGGTATCGAAAAGGTCTCAGAAAGGTTAATGGCCTATATATATATATGTATATACAGTAAAAGTCCGCTTAGCGCTGCTTCGTTTAGCGCTCTTTTATTTGAATTGTGGGATTCCCCGAAATTGCACGCAGCGTTAGACCAAAGAACGTCTACGCAAAGAAGGAAAGGTTCCATAGACGTAACGTAAACCAGTTTGCTATTACGCCGCTGGAAAGCGGAGGGAAAATTCGCCAAGGAATTTGGCGACGGAGCCTCCCGGCGAAAATTTCCCCCTCCGCCATGTGTACAGGAAATTGAGGAACACGTGTTGAGAAGAAACGATCTCTGACAAAATGTTTCTTCTTTGACGTTTCGCGATAATTTAAACTCGGATTTTCGTACTTTTTTGCTTAAAATAACTAATCAATTAATTAATTTACTTGCGCGAAAAAATATTTTTTCCTTTAATTAAAGTTTAATGAAATTTAAAACGATATTCGTTTATGAACTCTTGACAAACGTGACTTTCGAACTTCGACGCCGACTTCGAGCTTTGGCGACAGATATTTCGCTCATGTGTAGCTGTTTTCCTCTACGTTGAGAAGGAGCCACTCCTGCTGCGGAGAAGTTTCCCTTCTTAAGTTACATATTCTTTGGTTAGGCTTCACGATATCCGAAGCATTTATCTGTGTTTCTTCTTTTCTGCGGTGTTATACGAAAGTATTTCTATCGTTTCAAACATTTGTTGACGTTATTGTAAGTATAAATTTATATAATATAACGATTGATATAGTGACAAATATTATGATTTTTAGTTTTTATCATGAGTGATAATAAAAAAACACGAAAATAAAGCAACAAGAAAAAGCATTTCACTAGAAACTAAAATGCAAGTGATTTGAAGATTAGATACTGGTGAACGTCAATCTGAAATGGGTGTTTCATTGAATTTGGCAGCTTCAACAATAAGGACTATTCTTACGAATAAAGAAAAAATACTGTCATCGCAACTGCAACTACGACAAGCTCTCAACTAGAAATACCCGTTCTAGAAATAATACAATAGAGGAAATGGGAAAACGACTTTCTATATGGATTGACAACGAAACTGATCGTAATATGCCATTAAGCCAATCTATTATAATGGAAAAAGCAAGAAGAATTTTTAATTACATTCAGGTTGACACAAGTGAAACTTTCGCTGCAAGTAGAGGACGGTTTAATAAATTTAGACATCGAAATAATCTTCATAACATGCAGATTACAGGAGAAGCAGCAAGTGGGGATACGAAAGCGGAGGCTGAATTCCCAGCGACATTAAAAACAATAATTGAGAGAGGAAACTATCATCCAGAATTGGTTTCTAATGTTGATGAAACAGGCCTATTTTGGAAAAAAATGCCAAAACGAACATTTCTATGCCATGACGAAAAACGCGCATCAGGACTTAAAGCTGCAAAGATCACTTAACACTTCTACTGGGTGGTAATGCAAGTGGAGATTTCAAATTAAAACCACTACTTGTTTACCATTCCAAAAACCCAAGAGCGATGAAAGGAATATCCAAATCTACTTGTAATTTGAAAGTCTAATAAAAAGTCATGGATAACTATGAAAATTTTCCAGAATTGGTTCACTGAATATGTTTGCCCGTCTGTTAAACGCTATTGCGAAATTAAAAAAACTTGAATCAAGAGCACAACTTTTAATCGATGATGCTCCAAGCCATCCAACGAATTTATCTGACTTAATAACATGCATTCCAGTTGAAGTGGTTTTCCTGCCGTCTAACACAACTGCCTTAATCCAACCAATGGATCAAGGCGTTATATCAAATTTTAAAGCTTATTACCTGCGGCGAACATTTAGGCAGATGTTTGAAAAAAACAGACGAAGAAGAGAAACAATCAGTAAGAGAGTTTTGGAAAAACTGCACTATCATGAATGCTGTAGAAAACATAAACCTTTCTTGGAATAAGGTAACAGAAAAATGTTTGAAAGGGGTGTGGAAGAACATTTGGCCAGATCTAAGCAAGAGCAGTGACGCTGGGCACTCTGTCGTTATGAATGAAGTAATGGAATTAGCGAAACAAACCGGTTTAGATGAGGTAAATGTGGAAGATGTCGAAGAAATAGTGCAAGAAACAGCGGCAAGTCTTTCTAATGATGAGCTCAAGGAATTATCGGACCAAGAAGAACACAAAAATATTGAAAGCAGTGATTCTGAAGAAGAGCAAAAAAAAACTTTCAATAGCGTTTGACCACTGTAACAGAAATTACGGGCCAATTTATTGAAAATGACCCAAATTTTGACAGGAGTTCAAAGACAAAATGGAGTATTATAGATGCCTTATCCACTTAACTTCTTACGGAGAGCAGAAGGAAAAAGCAAATTACATTAGATACCTTCTTAATAAAAAGGCAGAAAATTGGAAATACAGAAGAAACTGAATGATCTGAGAGATACCAATACTGACTTAGAATTTTATTTATTTTTATATGTATATTCGTTTATTATGTTTCTATATTTCTAAGATATAATTTTTTGTTTAATTGTTATAAATAACATAATTAAATTTAATGGTAAAATACCTGACCAATTTTCTACCCATCTTCCCCTAACCCCACTATTTATATGATGAGATAACCTCGTTTAACACTGTTTCATATTAAGCTCTACTTTGGTGGAACGTATACCCCGCGTTAAGCGAGATCTTACTGTATTACTATTCCTATATTTTATTATTTTTAAAAAAGAAAAGCGAAGCAATCTAATTCACAAGGAGGCTAAAAGAGCTACTTCAGTTAAAGCTAAAATTTTACCTTACGTACACAGCATGTTGCAAAAGTAATAGGAAGGAAAAAACTCCTTAATTAAAAAAGTATGCAGACTAGCACTATGCGGTCTTCACAAATGCACAGAAGCATGAGATTTTTAATAGAAAAAAAATTTGTTTCCAGAATAGTTACATTTTTACTTGCAGTCACAGATATACAAAGGGGAACGGACTATTACCCATTCACATCATCCCAGTTTCATTGTGAACTATGTTCCGTAATGTTACTATCTATACTTTTCGAATTATTAAATCTTTACTTTTCCTATTTCTTTGGATGCCCTGGTATATAAGTACAGTCATTTTGTGGATACACAATCAGTGTTGGGTACTTTGTATTCATACATATATACATATATATATATATATATGTGTGTGTGTGTGTGTGTGTATATAAGATAAAATGATTGTATTAGTGCAGGTTGATAGTCACATTAAACCTCAATCACTTTTTTGGCCCGCGAGTCACTTGGTTGGAGCTCTCATAAAATGGGACGACGGAAACAGCAAGAATATTTTTAGGTGTCTCATAGATAAATAAATGAATAACAAAAGAGAAAAATATGGGAAACTGTGTTTGCATAAAATTACAGAAATATGTAACGTATATAAATGCAGTTGTATCGCCTAATGACGAGGTATTTATATTCCATTTCGTTTGATATATAAATTTCTATTCTGAATTTTACATAAAAATTGTATTCAATTCAATTTCTCTTAATATTGCTTTGATACTGTCGAATTTAAATTTAATTAATTTAATAATTATTTAGAAGAAGAAGTTTATTTCAATGTATATTAAAAAGTAAGAATGTCTTTATACACTCACTCTGAGTACAAGTCAGACTTCACTTACATTAGACGTCAATTAATATTGTTACGAATTTTTTATTTAATTTGCTATTTTAGTGGAATTTTAATTAAAATTGTTTCATTTCCCCCTTGTAGTGCAGCGCGGGACATATTTTAAGAGAAAGCTACGCCGGAAAAGTAAAAATACAGGAGCACGCACATTTAATAAATAGATATCTTGTAATTGCTTTTGCTTTCCAGAAACCTCGAGAATAGAAAATATCAGAATGGTCTCCTGCATGATTAAACACTTTAAAATGCCGGACAAAAACACCTCAGCTTAGTTGTTTTAAGCGAACTGTAGTTGTTCACTTCGTGCTGTTAATGCTTGTGGCGAATTCGCGGTGAGATCGGATGTGCTTTCTCTGTGTTTTGAATTTAAGTTCCATTTAACGTTTTAGTTGTTTTAAATATAACTACTGAAAGATATTGCGATATTATACGAATATATCTGAGGAAATTTCAGCATTTTGTGTTACTTCTTGAGATAAGAATACATTTTAACTTTTTATCGACTTGCGCATTCAATCCATTACGATCCCATACGCACGCAACACGTTTTGGTGTCAGGAGTGAGGTATTGAATGCCAGTTACAAGAGCGATATAAGAACAATTCAGACAGTTGATGAATGAATTTGCTGCATTCCAAGAAAAGATGAAAGGGGCCGTCAGCTCAGTTAAAGAAGAGATGAAAGCTGGCCAAGTAGAGATGAAAGCCGGTCAAAAAGCGACTGAAGCAGGCCAAGAAGTGATGAAAAGAGAAATGATTTGCATGGTAGAAAATAAATTTGAGGCTATTTAAGGCAGAATAGACGCGGTTGTAAATGAAGCTTGAAAAATTCAAGAAAACGTTTCTTCTGCCAAAGAATAAATAGAAGAGAGAGTTGCGGCTGTGGAACAACAAATCGATTACAGAGTTTCTTCTGTCAATGAACAAATAAAGTATAGAGTTTCTGTTGTGGAACAATGAATCGAAGGAAGAGTTTTTGCCATCCAACACCAAATCGAACAACAAATTGATGGCAAGGTTTCTGCAGTCGTCTAAGAAGTTCATACCCAAAAGAAATGCGTAGCGACCGCAGGGAGCAATTCTGATAATTTTAAATTTTTACCCATGCCCGCTCGTCCCTTCCCTGAAGTTATCCCCATAAGATGGAAAGATCCCTTGGCAAGTGTATAAGACGCAATTTTTAGTAAGGAACAAATGAGATTCCCAAGATAAGGCCTGTCTTCTCGCGTCTTCACTGAGAGCAGATTCAGCGGATATCCTTCAAACTCTCCCAGAAAACCAAGGTTAGATTTTGAATCTCTATCCCGCGCACTTGAGCTGCGCTTTGGAGAGAAATATTTGAAAGACTAGAAGGTTTTAATTAAACTACCGTCAACAGACGCCCACACAAACACTTCAGGAGCTCGCCACGGATGTTGAAAGGCTCTCTCACCTCACCTTTTCGGAGTGCCCGACAGAAACAAGGAAAATCCTGTCCCTGCAGAACTTTATTGACGGCATCAGGATCCTGAAGTACAGAAAGCTCTACGAATGGCGAATGTCAAGGATATAAAAAGCGCTTTAGTGTATGCTATGAAATTCAAGGCAGCCCAGCAGGCAACTCGTAGAGACCGCCAACCAGTCAGATCTGTGCAAGTCAACGAGCCAGTGGATCAATTGATGACTCGTTTAGATGATTTATACTGACAAGTCAATGCTTTGATACGGTGTAGGAATAAGAACAAACTGGCTCTGAAGTGTTAGAATTGTGGTGTTCAAGGCCTCGTACGAAAGAACTGTAGAATGCACCTGGGCACAAAAAATAAGATCGACGGTTTAAAGCCACACAACTCTATGTCTTGAGATAGAATATTGGTAACAGAAACTAATTCTAAAATACTGGAACTGCGGTATTGAAAGCAGCATACGAAGGAACTGCAGAGCTCGGAAAATACGACAGACCCGATTTAAATAGGCAATTAAATACCATGAGACGGAAAAGGAGTGACAAGAAACCATGCTGGAACAGCGGAGCTGAAAGCCACGTCCGAAGGAACTGCAGAACACTATAGAACATCGAAAATAAGACGATTTACCAGTAACGACTCAGGAAACAAATTAATGTACATATCGCAAAGAGGAATTTGAAGGATAATGAGAAGGCCCATTTTAAAGCGCTCGGGATTTCTGCAGTGAGTGGTAACAGCAATGGGCTATGTATCATTGGGCATATCGATGGAGTTCCTTGCAATATGATCATTGACACAGGAGCTAATGTTACCACCATGCGGAAAGATTTAGCTCAACAGTTTTAAGATAAACTCATTTGGACGCCATCCTGTGTTACCTTCCAGACTGCGTCTGGTAGTAAAACCGATATAGATGGGAAGTTAAGCGTGAACATCCACGTTTAGAAGCACCACCTACAATTACACGGCATATGTGGCTGATATTACAGATTCCTGCATACTCGTATTGGACTTTCTAAGGAAATACAAATTTTCCTTAGACTAAAAAAACATCAAACTGCTTTCAGCATCAGGGCTATCTACCATCAGTAGGGATCCTCAGCTGGAAACGCCGATGTCTCATCTGAAAATTCCTGCTCACAAAGCTGCCGAAATCATACTAGAGTTGAAGAGAAACACGAGACCACCGGCTATTCTCCATCCCAGAGGCTCATCGGTTGTGACCTTCGTCTTCCCGTCCTCCGGATGCGCCTTCATCGCCCGAAGAATACATTTAAGAGCTCCAGGCCCGGTTTGAAGTGATGCGCAACTTTGCACGAGAGCGAGTCAACTTGGCGACGGAGAAGATGAAGTTCCGATACGACACGAGAGCTACTGGACATCGATTCAACGAAGAAGACAAGATGTGGTTTTGGAATCCGACTCGACGGAAAGGACTCTGTCGGGCGCTGTACAGTCACCTTGGTATGGTCCGTACACAGTCCTAAAGAGGCTGGAGGACGTCGAATTCCGGATCCGTAAGTCATCGAACTCTGAGCCTAAAGTCTTTCATTTCGACGGGTTAGCTCCTTATTATGGCCATAGTAGGTAGTGTATGTAATGTAAAATACACTCACGTTTGTGAAAATTGCAACACCATGAAGGACTTACGCGAGTCAGCTGAAATTTTCAGGAAATGCAAAGTAGCGCATGATATGCAAATGATTAGAATTGCAAATCCGTAGCGCATGCGTATGCTGAGCAGCGCCCTCTGAACGGCTGATGGATCCGAATAAATAGACGGCTGTAGCGAGGCGTGTATGGTTATCGGTGGTTATCTGCTAGTGGTAAACGTTAACTCAATCTGTACTTATGCCTCGTCGACGAAAGAGAGCGAGATTTGAACAACTTACAGAGTTTGAACGAGGGAGAATCATCGGCCTTCGTGAAGCTGGATTGTCGTATCGTGCAGTAGCCTCTCGTGTGCAGCGTAACAGCAGCACAGTGATGCGCGTTTGGAAGCAGTGGACGGACGAGTGTCGGACAACTCGGAAATCCGGGAGTGGACCCCGAAATGTGACGTCAGCTCGCGATGATAGACACCTGGTCCGCATGGCGCGGACGGACCGTACAGCTTCCTCTAGACAATTGGCAGCACTGTGGTCAATAGCTACAGGTGTTTCATTGTGTGCTTCATCAATTCGTAGACGTCTGCTGCAGTGTGGACTGCGCGCACGGACTCCTTTATACAGGATCCCCCTAACGCACGACCATCGCCGCCTGCGGCTACAATGGGCCAATCAGCATAGAGACTGGCGTGCTGATTGGCAGCATGTCGTGTTTTCTGACGAATCCCGCTTTAATTTGTGGTACCATGATGGCCGCATTCGTGTCAGACGCTATGCCGGTGAACGCCACCTTCCGGAGTGCATTATCGAACGCCACAGTGGACGAACACCCGGAGTTATGGTCTGGGGCGCCATAGCATATCATAGACGATCTCAATTGCTACGAATTGTGGGCAATCTGAACAGCAACCGGTATATCCGTGAAGTTCTACAGCCCGAAGCTGTTCCCTTCCTTCAAAGCTTGCCAGGCGCTGTATTTCAACAGGACAATGCCCGCCCTCATACTGCTCGGATTGTTAAATCCTTCTTTGCAGCGCAGCAGGTACAGCTTCTTCCTTGGCCTGCGTGTTCCCCGGATATGTCGCCAATTGAACATGTGTGGGATGTCATTGGTCGGCGTCTTGCTCGTGATCCTCGTCCTGTTGCGTCTGCAGACGAACTTTGGGTACGCGTACAAACGATATGGAATGCTCTTCCTCAGTCAGACATTCAAACTTTGTTTGACTCCATGCCACGTCGTGTAGCAGCACTTATTGCGGCGCGTGGTGGCCACACAAAATACTGATTCTGATCTCTTGTTCTTGTTTGTTTGCTTTGAACATTTAATCATTTATTTGTACCACTACCACTCAACTGTGTATTAAATTGCATTTATTTATGACGATTCCTTCTTGCTGTTGCAATTTTCACAAACGTGAGTGTAGTATAAGACCAGGGTCCTTTTTCTTTTCTAAATTTGATAGTACTTGATTTGTATTTAGTATTTGATAGTATCTGATTTGCTTTAAGTTACTTATTGCAGTTATTGTTTATGTTGTTTGTTATTGTAATGTAATGTTTATTACTGCACTTTTGCCTTAGTTGTAAGTTTGGCTTCCTGTCCAGGGATTGTATTGCCCGGGACGTGCAGGCCTTGGGAAGGGAGCAGTGTTACGAATTTTGCATTTAATTTCGTTTAATAGAATTGTAATTCAAATTGTTTTATTTCCCCCTGTAATGCAGCGCTTGACGTATTTTAAGAAAACGACGTGAAAGACTTCGTGAGAAAAGTAAAAATACAGGAGCACGAGCATTTAATAAATAGATATTTCGTAATTGCTTTCTTTTCCAGAAACCTCGGAAATACCAGAATGTTCTCGCACATGAATAAAAAGCTTTAAAATAACGGACAGAAACATCTCAGCTCAGTTGTTTTAAGCGAACTCTAGTTGTATACTTAGTGCTGTCATTGACTGTAGCGCATTCGCGGTGAGATCGGATTAGCTTTCTCCGTGTTTTGAACTTGAGTTTTATTTAACGGTTTAGTAGTTTAAAATATAACTACTGTGAGATACTGCGGTATTGTACGAAATTTTTGAGGAAATTTCGGCATTTTTTTATTTCTTGGGATAAGAATCAATATTATTAACTTTTTATCGACTTGTGCATTCAACCCAATACGAACCAGGATGCACGCAACAATATTAAAATTATTGCTCGAAATAACAATTGAAAGGATTACCAAAAATCATCACATTAATTAGAGTACAAAATTTTCCTCACACTCCGCCAGCTATCTTCTAACCGTTCGTCAAATAAACATCAGCACTTGGAACATTTATCAAAAAAATATTTAAAGAAATTTTCTAATTGTTTGATAAAGAAATGTGGAACATTTACCAAAAAAATATTTAAAGAATTTTTCGAATTGTTTGCTAAAAAATGTGGAACGTTTACCAAAAAAATATTTAAATAATTATTCTATAGTTTTTACATTACAATTCGTTTATTTTAATTACTAATTCAATAGTATTGATTTTTATTTTTCGATCTGAAAACAATTAAAACATAAAATAAATAAAAAATTCTGAAAAAATTACATTTTAGTCATTTAATGATTACTACCGGGATACTGTAATGATTATTTTAATGAATCACTCTAGATTAATTATTCACGGTACATGCAATGGATAGTGAAAAAATACATACTAACTTAATGGAGATATTTCTAAATAAAAGCGTATCAGTTAAAAAAGGATAGACCAAAGGGAAAAAAAAATCTGAAAGTTTTCAAATTTTCTATTACACCCAAAGTTTTAACGGCCCAAAGGTTTTATTAACGTTTTGTGTGTTACCTTTATTTATTAAATGTCATATTCTTCGCCTTTAAACCATAAAATTCAAACAGCAATATCACAGAGTAATTTAAAAATAGCATATCTGTTGAATTTTCGATACGTAATCTCGCGCGCTGGAAGTAATTTTTTCCGTAAAGTATTTCCGTTTCTCGCCTTAAAACCGTTGAGTTTATTAATAAAAAATTAGTTAAAGTTTTACAAAATATGAAAGGAATAATAAAACAAATTCCAAATTACGGCTTTCAGATGCTCATATTCGGATGGAGGATTACGTTATTCAATTTGATGGCTCTAGGTATCGTTGTTTTATCACAATGCGAGAAACATATATGCATTTATGCAGATTCTTCGTTATTTAATTTCTTTAAATAGAATGCAGATCGATAATATTTGGTGGCAACAATATGAAAAGTGAAATGCCGCTTTACCAAAACGAAATTCATAACCCTTCTGGGCTAATTGTTCCTTTGCGCTAATAATATATTTAATTCTTGGCAATGCTATTTTTATTTCATATTTTGTTAAATTTATAAATCTTTGTTAACAAACTCTACAATTTGAAAGCGAGCAGTGGCAACACATTTCGAAATAAAACAGATTTTTATCTCTAGCGTGCAAGATTATTGCCACTCAAAAATGAGTGCAAAAATTAGCCTTTCAGATTTTTTAATTAATTCTCGCCTGATTAAAGTCGTACGAAGATAAGAATGGTCGAAATGACTTTTTTTTAATTGGAAATTTTAAAATCCTTGTGCACCACATAGTATTACACAAGGCTTACAGAGGTAAGTAAAAAACAAACAAATACAACAACACAAAATAAAATAAACTTACAAATTCACAGATGACACGAAAGAGATAAATTTAGAGAAGAAAGAGGAAGCCATTTTATTTTGGACAAATACATAAAGAGGGGGAGGAAATGTAATATTCACTGAGTTCAGCCTAGAAATGAATTCTTTTCGTCCTTCCGTGAGCTTTGAACAATAGAACAACAAATGTTCGACATTTTGCACTCCCCTGAAACTGCAGGAACACGAGTCTGAACTTAGATAACCTAAATCTCTTCAGATATGAATTAAAATTACCATGTCCAGTTGGAAAATTAGTAATTTCAAAATTGCAGAAAAAAGTTTATTATTCAGTCTGTGGGGAAGGGAAGGAAAAATAATTTAGTCAAGGAAGCAGTGGTAGAATTCCTGTATAATTCATTACAATTGAGCATTGTATCATCCCTACTTTTTTTTTTGAAAAATGACTTAGGCAGCATCATTGGAGTGATTACTTCAAGATTTGTAGCTTGTTTTGCCAACCAGTCAACCCTTTCATTTCCTAGATTGCCAAGGTGGCCCACGTACAGGAGAAAAGATGACATCAACAACTTTATTATTAAGGTCTTCAAGACTGACATGAAAAGTGACGATTAATTTATTGCATGACAAGATATTCCTAAGAGAATACGAGGATGAAAGAGAATCAGTACGAATAAGAAATTTAGCACTTAACGAACAGTTGTTAGATATCTACTTAATTGACTCACTAATGCACAGTAATTCGGCTTGGAAAACACTGCATTCATTGGGAATTCTAAGCAGTTTGTATTCCAGTTCAGAACCATGATGGAAAACGACATAAGCTAGTCCAACTCGATTATTAATTTTACTGCCATCTGTATAACACACAACAGAGAAATTGTCATCAACGGAATTATCATAAATGATAGTTTAAATTGTCAAACGATCGGCAGGATGAGGAAGATCTTCAGACAGCACCTTAGTATCGAACATAAATTTGCTGATGGTATCTTTAAACTTTTTGTCATTTAAAACATGAAGGTCAATCGGAGCAAACCTAGAAATTGCAAAACAGGCTTCATAGTTCATTGTTCTGTTGCCACGCACAACTCTTAGTAAAATTCTTCTTTGAATTCTGCGAAGCATACGGAAATTAATCTTCTTTTCTAAAGCTGTTCCCCACACTCTAAAAGCATAGCAAATAAAGGGGGCTCTACCCTGTTTATAAATCATACCAATAACATTAGATTTTAAACCAAAAGTATTGCAAGAGACACGATTAAGTCCTCTAAGTATGTTTTCACACTTATTAGGTAAATACATATTATGATTTTTCCAACAAAACTTGTGATGAAGAATAATGCCTTAATATTTAAATTCATTCACCGTTTCAAGTAAGGTATTATCCAAGTACAGTTGTTGGTTTGTATAGCTGACATGCTTTCTTTTAAATAATTTTAGATTAATTAGGATTGAATTCCAATTTCTGGTCTCTGGACCAATTGGAAATAATATTAAGGGTGTTCTGAGCCGTATTAAAGAGAATTTTATGACACTTCTCTTGAAAAAAATTAGATCATCAGCAAAATTCAAGCAAGATCATCAGCAAGCAATTGTCTTACAACTGGGACAATGTGAGAATCTATTGAACAAATTATTCATAATTAAATTCCACGGTAAAGGTCCAGAAACCGAGCCTTGAGGTCAACCTTTTTCCAGAGGGAGTAAGAAACATGGTCAGAGCAATGCAGAACTGTCACGCAGAAAATCTTTAATACGACGGAAAATATTACACGGAATACCAGCTTTCCTTAAAAAAAAGCAAGTATTCCAGGCCACCAGGTGTGGTCGAAAGCACTTTTGATATCACAGAACACTAAAACTGTGTACATTTCTCTTCTTCATCCGCTATGTCTTTTAAGTGCAAAAGAATTTTTGGAATCGGGGGTAACTCTATACAATTAGTAAGCACAAATTAATCCGTGTATTATATATATGTATTTAATTTTTTAATTAAATATTATAAATGCACAAATTTAAAATAAGAGGTTAGCATAAAAACAAAACAATCTTTTCGTCTTGAAACAATAGGATTCAATATTGTCAACTTTAATGCTAAGCTTTATTGCTGAGTAAAACTAAAATTCAGCTGTAAAAGAATTTCAGTTTGAAAAATCCTCGGCACGCTACTTTTCATTTTAAATGAAAAACTTTATAAATAGTAAAAAATACAGATAATTATCATGATGTTAAAAGTGTGTAACACTGTTTGAATTAAATTATAAAAAAAGAAGAGAAATATAAAGAGGTTTGCAATCCATACGTTGAGTGTAATATTATTTCTTCTTCGCCATTCGATTAAAATATGCGTGTAGGACAAAGGTATAAAACAATTAGAATTAGAAACTTTACGATCGATATATTTCGGGACATTAGGAAATATATCTTATTTATCTAATTAGGTTTAAGATAATAAATTTTATAAAATATTATTTGCAACGGGCAAGATTTTATTACTACCTAGGAAGAGTAACAACTCTTCGAGATGTTCAAAATAATTTTGCGTTCTTTTTGAAAGAAATCGCCCTTTCATACTTTTAGGAAAAATAATTTTACATATTTTTTCAAAGAACTCTTCCTGCCATATTTTTAGGGTTCAGTATAATACATATAAAAATGCAATAGATTTAAGTTTTATGTAATACATAGGTACATGTATATTGATACATTTTCATATATCATACTGATGTTAATTTAATGATGTAATTCTAATGCAATTTTTCTTTTAAGTGTTATCATGGTATATGTTTATTTTTCTTGCTCAAGTAGTGCTGAATTTTAAAAGTTAGAAAACTAGAAGTTTTAAATTCTTTGAAAAGTAACATATTCGACCTTTTTTATAAAATCAGATAGTTTGCCAGAATAATGCTTAGTATACGAGTACTGGCATAAATATGCACCTTCTCATAAATGTAGAATTAGAACTATTCTAATTTAGAATCAGCAACTAGACTTAAATTGTGAAATTCGTGCAAATTATCGCCGTTATGCTATGCCGAAATTTTCGTTTAATTTTATAATTGCAACTCGTGGACAAGCGCATTCGAGACTGGTAAACATTCATTTCGGTTTAGCCTGCAGTTAAATTCTCTCTGTCGAAATTAATTTTGAAATAGTTGTATGGAACAGAGCGTTATGTATCCAAAATGTCAATGATGCAAATTTCGAATGTAGTATATTGATTGTAACTCAATTTACACAAGATAGCAAGTGACTATATAATATGTGTTATATATTTATTAAGCGATACGTGCACGGATATCATTGAATTTACTTCGCGAAGAGAAGCTTTTTCTTTTTTTTCAAAATAATCAAAACAATTTAGTTAGTATATACACATGCAAAGAAACTGATTTCAAGGAGAATCTTTATAATAATATTTAGCAAGAAAGATACTACCTTTGTATGTAAATTTCCATTCACATTATAAATAGCTGAAAACATAGCTAAAATTTACACAGCTGAGGGGAGCGAATGGTCTAAAAAACATTCTGGGTGCTATTAAAAGGCCTTTCGTGTATTCCTGTTGTTAGTTATTCGAAAAAACACTAAATATTCGACTGTTAGATAAAGCACTTCATATCCGTTGTGGTTCATACTGTTGCTTTTAGTGTAACAGGCTCTACACCGATAATATCTATCCCAATTTCAAAACGGCATTCAAATGAAAATAGGAATTTACATGTTAAGAAACAATTATATCAGTTACAAATAGAAACAAGCAAATATATTTAAAATAAATTGACATTATTAAGTCTCATTTTTTCTATATACGGAAAGAAAATATTTGATACCGTTTCATCTTGCAACCAAATTACATAAAAAAAATTAATGCTTACGTTTGAAAAATATTCCCAGAAATCTTTTAGAAGATCTATTCGTATATCCATATACAACACAACATCTCATACTTTAAAAATTTTAAAAAACATTGCAATGACAAGTCTCCTTGCACGAATCGCAGTAGGTGAACAAATATGGCCGCCAAGGATTCCTATTCTGAGTTTAACCTTCCCTCCTCCTAAACTAACCTCCTTGATATAAACAAAATTTTGAAAAAAAAAAAGGGGAAATTAGATTTGTATTTTAATATTTTTTTAATTTAACAAGTAGAAACAAGTTTTAAGAAACAAAATAATAGATTCTAATTGCACAACAGTTCAGTTTTAATTTATATGATAGCCACTTGATATAGAAATGCAATTTTGTTTAAATATTTGGCGTAAAATTTCTTAAATTAGTTAGTTCTGAAATCATCCGCTCAAAAATATCCAACCTGTATCTTGTTTTCAGTAGTAAATCATTGACTTGACTAAAATCTTCCTCAACTAGGTTAAAAAAAGGGTAAGTCAATAATAACAGTCAATAACAACTTTTATTTGGAATATTTCTCTAGAAGAACATTTAAATTTACATACTTTTTAAAAAAGTACCATTGGTTTATGACATATATATATTAAGTAATATTTTGTATCTTCCTTCATATTTGTTTTATATGCTTTCTTCCTTACTACATGATATGACTTAAATATCAATATACAACTAATTAACTATTTTACAATATTAATACAGGGGATGTCTGCTCATTTTTAGAATGTTTTAGAAAAAAATTTAAAAATCAAATGTTTGGGAATACAAGTTGTTGGCAACAGCTTATTATTTGAACTGAGAAATATGGTTTAATATTTTTAAATGTACTCTTCTTTTAGAATTTCGCGTGTAAACAAGGTGTTTATTGAAGGATACGTTTTGCGCTTTCCGAAGAGAAATTCCTGTTCTATATCAAAAACATGTGAAATACATGGTATTAAATTTTCTGTTTGTAAAATAAGCAACACTGCTGATCGGAAAGTGAAAAACCGTCAATCATTACTTTCTGGAGAGAAGACTCCAGACAAATACCTGACAAAAATAGGTACTGTTTCTAACATTTCTAAAGCTGAACCGTTGGTTACAAAAGAAAATCCACTGACTCAGAAATCAATTGCAAACTCTTTAAATACATGTAGTAACAACACATAAACTAGTAAATCAAGATTCACAAATTAAAAAAGCTAATAGAAACATATAATGCTCTTCAACTTTTGCTGAGACACGTGGCTCAATGCAGAACTATCTGTAGAACCGAGTTTGAAAATTAGGAAGAAATAAATGAAAAAACAATAAATCTCGTAAACACGTTGCTAGATAGCAATCTTAGATAAAATATTATTTTCAGCATTGCATTATAATTGCCTATAGTTGGATTCCATACCGGTTAAATTTTGAGCCAACTTCGCGTTGAATGGATTGTATAGCCTTCGGCTACTTAATTATTTAAATTTTAATTTTACATTTGACTTATTGTTAACTTAAGTTATCTCGCCAGAAGTGTTTGGCTGAGTTGTATGCACAAGGCGTGCCTTCTGTTCTTATTTGGCTCTAATAAAATGTCTTTTTCATTCTTCCTCTGTATGAAAACTATTTAGCAAGAGCTAAATGGAAATACATTGTGCTCCTTGATGAAGCAGGAGTTTACTAAATGCCTGCAACAACAAAAAATTTCTATTTATTATTGAAAACGAAGAGAACAAAAATTACAAACCTGGTTCCATCAACGCAAAGAAAGTTTCAATAAGGGGTTTAGGGTTGTCACAGTATTCTCTTACAAAGTAAAATTTAAAAAGTAAGAAGACGGGCAAAAAATATGAATAGCAACTCAACCTACTATCGAGGGTAAGTTTTAAGTCCGATATTTATAAAAGAAACTACATTTCTTTATCGAAATGACTTTCAAACAGTGAAACTCATACACTATTTTTTATTGTGTTCTTGTCCAGTTCCCTGAAGTATCATCAATGGATTATTTTGTTTTTGGTCCCTTTAAATGAGTACTTTCTATCCACCCAAACGGAAGCGCAAAGCCACCACAACTGATGACTACCAGTGGAAAAGGAATGGAAATCAGTACCTCTAGAAATTTTATGAAAGGCCTGTCTTTTCATGGAAATTACGATATAGTCCAAGAGAAAAGGCTATAAGATTGAACGCTTAAAAAGAAATAGTCTTTACATCTTAAGAATTAATTAAATGGCCCCGAAATCATTCCAATAATGTGCAAACATTCTCTGTAATAATTTTGTAATCATTGCGATCTTCATGGTAAATTCAGCTGCACGAACATATTTCGACTCTTTGATTATCACTGACCCCCTTAAAAATTTCATCGACGCCTCGGGACTCAGAACACACCCAGGTGGAAACCATTGGTCTAAAGGACTGCGAGAAATCTCCTAGCTCAAGTCAACTAATTTTGTGTTTTTGTGTATAGTCCTGTGATCAGCCAAATTTGTGATTTTTTACTCGATGAGAATCAATTTCATAGAAACTTTCCATAGATTAGTAAATTGGTCACTACCCCATTTTCTTAAAATGGGTAACCTTTTGACAGCCACTAGATGCTTATATTGCATTTATGCAACAAAATACTCAAATCATACAAGACATTAGTTTTTATATAACTAGTAATAGCTGTTTTGGAGCGTATTTATAACTTTGCTTTCAAACACCAGTGTATTAAAATGTTGTAAAAAGATTACAATTTAAGTTAAAGTGCCATATGAAAGAAAGCAGTGAATTCCGCCTATATTAAATCTACTCTAATCAGTGAACGATGTAGTTAAAAAAGTTATCTTTTTCATGCAAAACGCTGTTACATTACATTTGCATTATGCAAAAAAAAACCTTCTCACTGTTCCGTATTCGCTCATTTAATCCACAGCAATTAGGCTCGGGGATAAAATTAGCGTTTGGCAATTTAAGTGCAATTGGTTGAAAACTTCAGTTCTGGAATTTTGTAGATGATCACTCTGTAAATATAAGCAATCGTTTAGATTACCTAAAGGACTGCAACTTTTGACTAAAACTTTGAAATCATTTGATTTCTGTTTCATGCAGTCACTGAATGCATCCATAACTTTCCATAAAAAATGATGGATATTTTAAAATCATATTTGCTTAGTAATAAAAAAGGCTCTTGGCTTTTATCAAGCCCATTCCATATATCAGTTATTACCAACTGCTTTGTATGAATAGTTTTACAGTTTTCTTCCTAAGATGAACTAAATGTGATACATAGAACTAACTAACCTCCCGAAATGTTGACGAATGTGCACTTCGCTTGCTTAGCTAAGAAAATATTCATTTATTCTTCTTATTAATCACAGGCTTGAAAAATCTTCGCTTGAATTTCTTTAAAATGACGCAAAGCATATTTCAACGACTTTGATTAGTGGTGATTTCTGAACACGATAAGTTTATTTTATCCGGCTTTCTTCTGAAGTCCCACTCTGTAAGAAAAACCATTCAGTATAAATCTATTTTGTTGATCAAATTACTGATAAGGGATCTGTTAAAAATGTCTTATAGAAAACTATAAAATAATTCAATATTAAACTTCTTTAAAATCCTTTAGATTTTTGGCCTAGGTTTCTATAAATGAGGTCAGGTCTCTTTGATGAAATTCTATAAAATTTTTGTTATAGCGTCTAAAATAGTTATGTAGAGAGATTCTTTAATAATTTCCGTCGAAATTCTATAAAACTTTTATGGAGTTTCCAAAACAAACACATAGCAAATCTTATGTACGCTACGTAGAATCAACTCATAGAATTCTATTCAACATATCAGATCCAATTTAGAAAAAAGTGGGCCATAATTCTGAAGAATTCTAAACAAGCTTCCTTGCTTTAATTTTCTGTAAGAAATTCCACAGAAGCTTTTGAGTACTTAAAAACATTATAAAACCAAAAAAAACATTTCTTTCGAATTAAAAACAAGGAATAAAATTTTCCCTTTTGAATAGAAGTTTTAGCCTTCCTTGTCTAAATTTTGAAATGATCCAAGACATGGGAGAAAGGGAATAAAAGCTTTCAGAAGAGATGTTATTTTTTTTACAATAAGAAATCTGAATACTGTTTTGTTTTAAAAAATACTTTAAGAAATACTTAAATCAAAATAAATATACCTTAGTTAGGTTTAAATCAAAATTAAGAAACCATTTCTATTTTCAATTTTACATATATAATAATTAAAATCATTATAATTTTAGGAGTCAAGAGTCAAAATGTTACATTTAGCAGCATTAAATTTTATCACTTAACTAATTATGTGATTTGAACTGATTTTAAATTTTTACAAAATTCAATCTTTGTGTTATATAGGAAATACTGTTAAAAAATTCCACAAAATTTTACATAAATTTTCAGCTCTTTCAGCTAGAGGAGTAAAAGGCGAAATTTTTTATTCTGAAATTATTCAACGCTTGCAAATAAAAAGCGTTTATTTTTGTTCTTCTGCATCACATGTAACATATCACGAACTAGAAATTTGCTCTGATTACAATTAGAAAACTTTGGAAATTTTTACTGAATGCCATTCTATAAAGGTTTATAAAATTTCTATACAGTTTTATAAAGAAGCTTTTCTGTAGATGATTTCCATACGTTCTATAGGCATTTCTGTAGAGGATTGACTATTAAGTTCTATAGGAATTTCTATACAGCTGCAGCAGCCTCTAAAACATTTTCGTGAGGAGTCGCTCTGTCAACTTCAAGAAATCCAAGTCGTGGCAGTATCGGACTTTAAAACTAAAAATACGTCAATACCGTACAGTTCTGATGCCTTCGTGAAGATATTTCTTTCATAAACTTGGAAACTGGCTTTAATTTACACAATGCATAGGAAAACTCCCCAAAAGCCATGCAGTTAGTCCGTTCAAGTCTTGGGAAAAAAACCGTAGAAAGAAATACCAGCACTTTCATATCATGTTCATTCGTTCACTAAATATCTAAACTTTATAAACAAATTTATAGAGAAGACATAACAGCTTATAGCAATTAAATATTTTGATGCATGTTTCATAAAAAAATTGGATAAAAACCTATACATTTAAGTTTCATTATTTTATTCCATACTACCCAAAGTTATTTTTACCATACTACCAAAAAATCGTTTTTCTTCACAAGAAAGTGAAATTTAAAAAAATTAAAAAGGTAATTTTAAATTAACTTAAATATTCAGTAACATTAAGTAGTAACATTAAATGGCAAAAGAATGTTTCCCTTGTTCCGAGAAATTTAAAATTCTTTTTGTAGAAAAATGTTCACACATTGCAGGTTGGCGCAGCGCAAATATTGTACATTTCACATGACAATTAGACGCCAATTATAGATTAAACGTATATTATAAATAAGATAAAATTAAAACAATTAACTAATAATATGCAATACTGGAGCAATTACATGTACGGAACTGAATCAGACTGCCTTTTTAAGAGCTGCAAACATCTTCAAGCTGCATACCAAGCATATATCAGTTTTTGACAACTGTTTACTTTTACGTAAACATGTAGTAAGTCCTAAGTAAAAGGTGAAGAATCTGACGTGCAGGTTGCAATGAGGAAACGATTGTGACAAAATAAAGATATTATTTGCAATATTTATGTTGGCAACCGCCGCTGATTATTATAGCGCATGCGCACGATATGCCAACCTTTTCTGTGCGCGATATATTTTTGAGTTACTTACGCAGTAAGAAAGAAGCTTAACACATTGCATATTAAAATACTTTATTAGTTTCCAACTTCGCTGTTTTTATGAATTGTAACCTCTAACCTGTTTTTATGTATTCATGCTTTTATGTCTGTAGATTTGTGGAAAAATGCTTCACAGAAAAGATACATATATAACTTAATTCCCAAACTAAGCTTCGCTTCTCCATACTGGTATCTTTCATTAGTTTACAATATAACAGGATACAGACTCTTCCTCACATATTCTACGCAAGAAATATGGCGAACTCGGACATCTGCATATTTGGGGAACAGAGAACTCCTGATCATTACATGCCTCTAAACTGAGGATAATCACATAAAATCCCCACAAAGGGATCTTCTGGAATTGCAGAGGTTTCTAAATTAAAAATAAACATCAGTATCTGAAGTTTAAAAAAACTATGCAAAGACTCATTCAGCTCAAAATTTATTCAATTATGCAACTTTCAATTAGGTGACTGAAAGAATTATGCAACTATGGCCTAGATCTTTGTCAAGTATAAATCTTAATGAACTTTTATATACTGTGAATACTTTCAAAAGAATTTCAGTTGTGAACTTTACAAATTATAATAACCTTTTATAACTGCAATAATCCTATGGACACCTCTTTAGTATTATTATTGCAGTTCATTATTAGAAACATTGTATTCCCTGTTCTTATTGCATTTATCTCATTAAGTTTATGTGCTATTTTTTGCACCAAAACAGATGATCAATTTAGTTTGTGAATTTCAAATTGTATTGAAACTATGTTGCAATCTTTTTAAGTCCTAAATCACAATTTTTAATAAATACTGGATGCAGAATGTACCGTGGGATTGCACGGCGTACCATAATAAGTATATTCCAGATACTTTGGAGAGCTTCTGCTGCTCATTTCCTCAACCTTTTTTTGTAAGCTCTTATAAAGCTTGCAACATATTTTTGGTGGTGGATTGGTTAGTTAGTATGAAAAGGCATTACCAGCTAACCCATGGTGCATAGCGAGTATCCGCTATATTTTTACCTCTCTCAGTACCTATTTTTATGTATCCACCGTCACTACAAATATTTGACCTGTTACTGCAATGTGTTATTATTCTACAAGTTAGAATGCTACTAACTGCATTAATATATTAATTAACAACACATAAATCCAAGCTTAAAACGATTCTGCTTATTTAGAAGCACATGATACTAAAAAAATGAACTGGGTAATCAGTACAAGTTGAAGTTAAAAATTTGCATAGGCGATGTTATAAGTCGCATTGCAGCCTTTTTTTGCGGCTTTGTAGCTTTAAAATACTGTTACATTTCATCAGGAAGTTCTCTTCTGATGACTGAAATTTTCACTTTTAATAATTTGTTTCGGATTATTTTATTTATTGATTAGCATCAAATTACAACTGATGTTTTACTTTAAATTTACATAATCAGTTTTTCTTTTTTCAGATTTATCTGTAATTCAAAATTGATTTACATTTTTTAAGATAAATTGTTTAATTTTATGTAATACAAGATTAAAAAAATTTCGACAGTATATTTAATACGAGTATTGTGTTTCAGTTGCTTCTTAAATTTCATCTCGAAAGTCTTGGATTAAACTCGCAACAAACGGGAGAAAATTGCCGTAGTATGATCATAGTAGGTATGGAACTATTTATTTTTAACTAACTTGGCATTCTGATTATATTCTTAGCTCAAATTTTGCTTTATTAGGTTACTGTATGAAAAGTTAGACATCCTAGTATGGTAACATTTCCCAATTTAAAAAAAGAGCCTCAATTGACATAATTGATAATATTGCACACTTTATTTATTATCTTGATTAAAATATACATCAAGCTCAATATTTAAGAAAATAAAGCTCTTAGATGCCTTTTTCAAACGTCTTGTATATTAATTTAAATATATACGACCAGCTATATATTTTATTCAATAATTTTCAATGCGTGAGTTATTTCTTTGAGTTTATATGCTCAGTGAACTCCGATTTCCCCTCATATTTACAGGCAAACAAAGAGTTGTTTCTAAATCCGATGCATATTGGAGTTTCACTCAAATACGTCTTGAGATATAGGATATTATCAGCTGTTCACTCTGTGTCTACCTGGAATTAATTTATTGCAGACAGAATTATCGGGGCACAAAGCTCTTTAGCTTTGAGCGAATGTCCATATTGATGAAACGTGATCCTCTTTCCAAATAACCTCTAAAGATTTGTTTAGGATTGTTTAGAAATTATTCTGCCCAATTCGTATATCTAATTGTTCTGACCAGAATTTGCACAACACACGAAAGCTGTTTTACATACACGTGATTACTTTATAGAGTTTGGTATGTTTTGGAATAATCCAAATAGTGTCCGGACGTTAAACGAATTAACGCTAAGTCTAATATAACAACTGAAACGTAAGAAGGATGTAAAAGACCCTTTTTTAAAAAAACTAACGAAACCAAAAAGCCCACCTAGTGCTGGCAAATCAGCCAACCACTTGCGGTGATGTAACTTAGAGTAACAGTTAGTGAAATGTAAAATTTTAATTTAATAAGCTGGGAACCAAAGGCTATACAGATCAATTTAACTTGAAGTTTGCTCACAATCTCACCGGCGTGCAGATTAAATATCGACGATTATAATGTGCAAGGCCGAAGACTACAAATCTTATCTGAGCTAGCAATCAAGTAACGTTGTAGAGACATTAGGTATTTTTTAAAGCATTAGAGATGAAAAATGAGCAATACCCTCACCGGGACTCAAACTACGGACCTCTCGAATACGCGGCGAGCGTGCTGACTGCTACATCACGAAGGCATGTTAAGAAGGCGGAGGAAACACCTTATATATTCCCTCTTTTACTCTTTCCTTCTCTTTTAAATATTCCATATCTTAAATGTCTAAAACTAGATTTACAAATTCCAATAACTTTAAATTAAATTCTTTGCAAACCATAAAGCAGGATTAAAAATAATTGCAGGTACAACTAAAAATTTATCACAAATAACGTTGCCAGGAAAGTATAACAACCTGTTATTATAGCACTTAATCTTCTATTAACCGAACCTAAGTCAACCCAGCCGGCAATCAATTTACAGAAATAATAATGAAAATGCAGTAACTTTAGAGAAAGTAAAAAAAAAAATCAGTAATATTCCTAGATTTTCCAATCAGTGACTGATTGCCTTATTTTATCAGTAGAATCAAAGGTCAGGCAGCAAATGACAATGAATTTGTAAGCATGTTTCAAAGCATAAAATGATGCGCGAACATTCTTTTAAATGATATTTTGGAATGTATAAACATAGAAAACAACAAACTAAATTTCAGTTTTGAGTGGTGAAGAAACCATTTATTCTGTAGGTATGGAAAGTAATAGAAATTCCAGTGATAAGAACCGCTACGCTTAATAATCGAATAAATATGGACAACGTGAACGTTAGCCAATTTAAAGCCTCAAGAAAGCTTTTTTTAAATTTTAAGGATGTTTTAGAGAGATTAGGTATTTTTTCGAAGCAGTAGAGATGAAAAATGAGCAATGACATCGCCGAGCTTCGAACCACGGACCTCTCGAATACGCACCGGGGTTGCTGACCTCTACACCACGAAGGCGGAAGAAACACCTTATATACTTCCCCGTTTGAAGGGAGACTGGGAATTAGGGGACTCAATCGCAAATCCTGGTGGCGCAGAATTATCATTCACCACCCTTTTACCCGAACCGCGGACCTCTCGAACACACGCCGAGCGTGCTGACCACTACACCACGAAGACATTCTAAAAATCTCATCTCCGCAGAAATAACTTATAGCGGGGCCTGGAGAGGTAGAACACGCCCTGTCTTACAATCTAAAACTTCATCTTAAACGCACGTGAACTAATTTGCGTTCTGGTTTGGAAACGGAGAGAAAAATGACGAGAAAAGTCTAAATCATAAAATAACTGGTTAATTAACACAAAGGAACTCTACAACTTCACAGAATTTTAACATCTGTAAACTGCTTTATTTGCTATGCTTTTAAAGGCATTACAAAACCTTATATTTTGCTTGATTTTTATGCATTGTATAGTCCTCAGTCTAAAACTGAGTAATCATATGAAAAGGTTAAAATTTATTAAGTTAAAAACTAACGAGCATTATTTATAATAATTCCGGATTTCATTCATTAAACTTTCCTGAAATATTAGTAATAAATACTGCATGCATACTGCGATCATATCGTTTAATCTATTGTTACAGTCAATATGATATGCAGTCATTAATTTTGTTACGTACGTTTTCGTGTTGAAAAACTTCTTTAAAGTCTTCGCATTAATTCAAATTAATTTTATCTTCATGTCTCAGTTTTAACTCCCATTTATAGTACATAAAAACTTAACTTCAGAAAGCAGACGAATAAAATTCATTACTTATTGAATAAGCATAATCTTTCAAGAACTTTGACATAATAAGGAATTCGAAAAGATAGTATAATGAAATTCTAAATTTAAAATTGAAGCCTCTTAATTCAAAGTTTAATTTTCAATTAAACGTGCTGATATAAAATATTAAATTATGTTAGATCATTCTTTTATTCAAAACACACGATATTTGCCTCTGCAAACTGAGAGATGATGTTCGTCAAATATTTTCTAAGAGAATTTGATTTTACCTTTGTTTGTTGCTTGGAAAAATTAATAAATTTTGGTAGCCCTCTAGTTCCATAATCAGAATCGAAATAGCGGCAACTACTCGTATTCAGTTGCTTTAACAGACTCACCACTGGCCGAGTGGATAATACTGCTAAACACTGCTAGTGTCATCCATCTTAGTACAGCTAGTGTTTTGCTATAGGATATGAATACGTGACTTTAGCCATCACTTGAAATCAAGTGAATGAATATTTGCATTCTGAGCCTATAGCAAATATATTCTTACACACGATCTTTGTGTAATATAGGATAGATTATCAAACATAGTATTTTTGGCAAAAATGCCAAATGCTAATGATTAAACAGACCTGAAAATTCAGAAACTAACTGGAGGTTGCATTATACATATTACGGGTTGCACAGTCATTAGGTTTTTTTTTATGCTAGAGAAGGGAAAAATGTGCATTGCCCGTTCCGTATTCGGACTCCGAACCTCTCGAATACCCGTCGAATATGTTTCCAATTACACCACGAAGGCATGTGGAAAGAAGTAAGAAAATACCTTATATACTACCCTTTTAAAGAGTGACTTGAAATGAAGGGAACCAGTCGCCGAACCCTGGTGGGGAAGAATTATCTTTCACTACCTTTTAGTTCGGGCGCCACTTGAGGAGACATTAGGTTATTTTGAAGCAGGAGGCAAAAAATGAGCAATGCTCTCTCCGGGACTCCAGCTTGGACCTCTCGGATACGCGCCGAGTGTATTACCGTTGCACCACGAAGGCGTGCTGGTGGAAGGGAAGGAAAAAATACCGTATAATGTTACTAAATTTTTTTTGTTCAGATATTTAGATTCTAAATTCTCTTTTATTCTGTTGCTTGAGGAATTTGTAAAATACAATCTTGCTTCGAAAAAACATCAGCACAGCTCAGTATAAATACTTACTTACGCCTATGAAAAATAATTTTAATATAAAGAAAGATCTTGAATATCATTTGATAATTTTGCATCTTTATATTTTTATTAGCATGCGTAACATAACAATATGAACACATAATTTGTGCGATTATTTCTTATTTTAATATATTCATTTTCTTTTTTTTATTGCAACATTAATGCTTGTGATAGGTAGTTAAAATTACTAAAAATTCTTGGTTTAATAAGAAATAAGGCTAAAATAATTTAGTGCTCGTCAGTTTTATTTACAGAGTATTTTTAACCAAAGAATACCATTTTTTAGGCGATTATCCTATAATCGCTGAAAGATTTGTCTGCAATCTATGATAGATCTATACGGAATATTTAGAAAGAATGGTCATGTAGTTAATGTAATTATCATCGATATATGTAGCTACAAACCGTTTAAAATAACGTTCAGAAATTTGCGAAAATAATTTCAAGGTTGAGCGCGAGAAGTTTGTGTAAGAATAAAATCGGTTTTTTGTACAGGCTCGTTGTTGAGCAAAAATTCCAACTGGAAAATATTAGACCTGTTGACTCGACAGGAGGAGGCGGGAATCTTTTACTAAATCTTGGTGATGGCAAATTATCGTCCATCACATTTTAGTTCAGATGCCACTGTAGAGTCACTTAGGAATTTTGAAGTTAGGCCTAATTCTAGAATAAGATAACACTATACTTTGGCTTTATGGCTGAGACTCATAGTCACCATCATTGAATTTGTGAGAATGTAATTATTAGCTTTTTAACTTATTAATACGTAAGTTACGAATTTTATATAATGTTCATTCTTTGTCTTAATCTCCGTGTTTAATTTGCTCTGAAATTCCGTCAAATTTACAGTATAATCAAGTGTTTGAAATTCATACTAATTTTTAAACGTTATAATTGTTTAAAAAATCTTGCTCTGTTCTAAAGCATCAAAAACATTGCCATAGAAAAGCGCTGATATATAAGAGTAAAATAGCCAGGCAGATAATCGTTGCGTGCTTTGCCGTGTTCTAGATGTTAATAACATATAGAGAAAAGTTATTAGTAAATATGTTACAGACTGAGATCCTTAGAGTATGACAAGTTCCGTGTAATTTTAGGAATTAAGCTCTGGAATCATCTGCAATGTTTCAAATTCCTAGATTTTATGGCTACGAAATTTGGACTCCCCGTCTGGAACCAGGGAGTGGAATTCTCGATCGCCACTTTAATATTGCAACCTTGCTAATCATTCACTATTAGTACTTAAAGGTTGTAACCGCTGTTTAGTGTAGACGTTTCATCTTTCCGCCAGCGTATATAAGGCATTTAAAATCATAATTATATTTGTGGTATAATTTTGATATTATTTAAAATATCATGTAACCAGCATTGCTTACATTTTACAAAGACATTAGAAGCACTGCTTAGATTTTGAAATTAGTGTGTCTTTCGTCTCTATACAGATATTTTATTACGTTATTAGAAAGTTTTAAATAAATAAAAATTTCCTTTACCCTTTGAGAAAAAGACTTATAGTTCTTTCTATTTATAAACCACTCTATTCCAGTATTGAAATTACTCTTTCCATTTACAAAACTCCACCAAAAACAATTATATTTCAGTTTCTTTACAAAAAATGTATTATTTTTGGTGAAGAAGATTAATTCTTTCTAAATGTATTCTTATGATATGTAAATTTTAAGCAGCATCAAACAATCGCTTTTTTTCTTGATATTTTTTTCTTTTATATACATAATACTTTATCTAAGATCTCATAAGTATTCCAACTTTTCAAATTATGAACATGTTATTCAAAAAATGAGTAGTGCACTCCTTATATTGAGAAAGAAAAAGCTTCTAGAATTTTATTTTTACCTCCTAAGAAGAAAAAGTAATTTTCAATTGTGATAGAGGATAAATCATTACTTATATACCTTCAGACAGTTATTTATGGAGTTTGTAATAATTTATTACCTCTTTATTTTACCAAAAATCCCTTTTTATTGCGCTATATCGAGCTTCATTTTTTGATTTTCTCTTAAGTATGTACTTTTATTTATAAAATATCTCTTAGTCTTTAGGTATTTTAAATTTACTTCTTGAGACTATAAATTTCGTTTTCTGTGGATAAATTTGAAAGATGTAGCTAATCAAATCAATAAAATAACACTGATTGGAGACTGATTTATAAACAGCCATCTCTTTCCTAAGCACCAATAGAAAGCAAACATTATTTGACAACCTAAGTATCACTTGACGATAACAAATATTTGACAGTTTAAGGTGTTTCCCAAAGAAAAAAGAATATTTGCTTGTAAAGTTATCATTTCTTATAATAAAAGAAATTTCACAGGTTATCTAAAAAGATACGGAAGTGGGATTGTATTCCCTTATTCCAAATACATTTAATGTGTTACTTTCTGCCGTCCAGATGGTATAATGGTTAAGAGAGTCTACTGCGATACCTAAAGGCCTTGGTTCGAATCCCGGAGAAGGCAAGAATGTTTGTAAATCTATAGTGTCTGTGTGGTATGTGGGCACTCTAAATACATGGCAAGTATTTACAGTCCTCTCGAGAGGTTGTGTTAATGGAAGAGAGGGGTGGAATATTACTTTTTTATTTTACCTTCTTTATTTTATCAAAAACTGGGGCGGAAGTGAGCGAAGTTGTATTGTCACCTGTATGGTTCTCAAGGCTCTAGCCAACGACAGACGCAATCTTGCTCTCCTCGTCACGATCAATTTCGTGGGCTTGTTCTGATGTTACTGTCAGACAAGTGAGATAAGTGACAATACAACAACATACATATTACGTTTTTCTTTTTAACGTATTACTATCACAATGTTTTACTTAATGCATTCCTATTAGCTTTCCGGAGCAAGAAACCAAAAAAACAACTGCTGTCAGCTGATGACTAATTCTCTGAGTGTCATGGCCGGCTTTATATGAGATTTTTTGTCACTTGACATATGTATGTTTTGCTGCTTATAATTTAATATATTTTGCTTTCTTACTTTCTTTAATAATGAAAATGTTATCTTAATTAATTTAGTGTATGAAAATACAGACTAAATGAGTATTTTACAAATTTATCTAATAAATGCTAAGAGATGATTTAGTGGATTTTGTCTAAAAAAAGTATATTAGTCTATTGCGAAAGATGGAAAATTACTATCCCAAATTATCTAATCATCAGCTTAAATAAAATTTTCACTAGTTAGATTTTTTCTTCAGATTAAACTTCTTGAAAGTACAGGTAAATTGTTATTGATATTTTTCTATTAATTATAATATAGGTTATTCCTGTTTACTCTGCTTTTTAACTGCCATCAGATTAGCCGTGATTCTGAATTAGTCTTGGACTTTTATCCCCGTATTGTCCTGATAATTCGGAAGATGATTGTAAGCGTTTATCTAGAAGCGTAATTCTTGTCAAAGGTCACCGTAGGGCACAGCAAAAGGTCTCCTAGGCTCAGTAAAAGAGAGCAGATTTGATAAGAAAAACGATAGCACACATGGAAGAGAAACGATAATACAGTGCTGGCCACCGTAAATGCAACACCCTGAAGGAAGCATGCAAATAATATGAAATTTACAACATGCATTAGCGGAGGTGAGATATGCAAATGATTAGAAATTCAGCGCAGACGCACATCACGCTCGCCTGTGGCGCCACTTCAAAGCGATATTTAAGGCTTGGAGTTTTCGACGATTTCAAGTTCGGCAATTTGTTTTTCTTGTGGTGTCTTTTTAAAAAAACGATCAATTATGCCTCGTAGTGAACAGCAATCATCGTTTGATCAAGTATCCGAGTTCGACAGAGGAAGGATAGTGTCCTACCGAGAGTGTGGATTGTCTTTCAGGGAAATCGGTAGTCGTGTTGGACGAAACCAAACAACTGTAATGGGGATATGTGACCGTTGGATGCAGGAGGGTACGACGGACCGATGTGTTCGATCGCATCCACCTCAGTGCACCACTTCACGTGATGACAGGAATATTGTGCGCATGGCAGTGACGAATCGCTCAGTCACATCACGAACCATAGCACAGCACATTCAGTCTGTAACGCATCATCCAGTGTCTGCGCGTACCATTTGACGCCGTTTACAGCAGAGTGGTCTGTCCGCAAGACGTCCATTGCTTCGTCTACCTTTGACGCAGAACCACAAACGTCTCCGCCGCCAATGATGCGATGACGGAAGGATGTGGACGGCAGAATGGAATGAAATTGTCTTTACTGACGAGTCACGCTTCTGTCTGCAACACCACGATGGTCGGATTCGAGTCCGGAGACACTGTGGAGAGAGGATGCTGAACAGCTGCGTTATGCACCGTCACACTGGGGTTGCACCGGGTATTATTTTATGAGGCGGTATTGGATATCACTCTCTAACTCCTTTAGTACGCATTGCCGGTACTTTAAACAGCCAGCGCTACATCTCTGAGGTGTTGGAGACAGTTACCCTTCCTTACCTTCAGGGCTTGCCCACAGCCATATTTCAACAGGATAATGCGCGACCACACGTGGCAAGCATTGTCCATGGTTCTTCGTCAATCGCCAGATTGAATTGCTTTCCTGGCCGGCTCGCTCTCCGGATCTTTCGCCGATAGAAAACATGTGGTCCGTGGTTGCTGAACGATTGACCAGATTAGATCCCAAGCTGCCACACCAGATCAACTTTGGCAACGTGTGGAAGCTGCCTGGTCTGCTGTACCCAGGGAACACATCCAAAGTCTCTTTGAATCAATGCTGAGGCATGTGGCAGCGGTGATCTCTAACAATGGCGGCTACTCTGGCTACTGACTCTAGAAGGAACCACACTTCACAGAAGTCTATAAATTTAATCATTTGATACTTGATCGATCATGTTATCTACTAAATAAATTTTGTTGTGATATCTCTTGTCTTTCTTGGTGTTGCAATTTGGGTGACCAGCAGTGTATTTGGGGTTGCGGAATAGCAATATTTTGGAACATGGAGCTTAAGAAGAACTGTTCGGCGAAGTCACATATGGAACAGGAGATTGGCAGAGATGATGGGACTTAGTTGCATGCAAGAAAGCTTCTTGATCGACTGCGAGCACAAGAAGTATATCTGACAGAGGATTACGCAAGGGTTCTATTAAACAAAGAGAGTCCAACAGAGCTGTACAACAGATGTAAAATCAGTTTTGGCTGAGAGTGAAGGAGCGTAATTCTTAGGTGCATATCTCTACCGCAGACGAGGAGGACCTTCGAATACACACAAATAAGCTTTTATTGCTCTTATGACACTGAAACTTTGAGAACTGTTGTTTACATTTAGCATTTGTTTCCTAGCATCTAGCAAGAATATTTACTCCTTTCAAATTCTTCCAAACGGATAGTAAAATCTTTACGGTTACTCATACTTGATATATAATTTGAAAATTTTCTCTAGAAATTCACGATCTTTTAATTATTTTGAACAGGAAACTGGAAGGCAAATCGTTTTCAACCATCTTGACCATCTTGCATTAAGCGCGGTAGAGCTCATGTGACACAGAAGAAAATACCGCTAGAAGCCAAGCTGTTCATTCTAGAATCCGCTTCCTCGCTTGTGATATCAATAAGCGCTTGCGAAAGCTAATACCGTAAATTACAACTATGGCTCTTTTAACTCCTATATGAATGTGTAGAAACGTCAGGTTATTTCAAAGCAGAAGAGATGAAAATTCAGCAATGCTCTCGGCGGGACTCGAACCACGGACCTCTCGAATACACTGACCACTACATCACGAAGGCTTGCTGAGAAGATGGGAGAAATACCTTAAATATGTGCTAACAATTGCAATGATGGCACACCAAAGAGGAATGCTCTCTCCAAAATTAAACTGCGACTGGAAGATGAGACTTAGCCTGCCAAATCGAGGTTGGAGGAATTGTCGCTTACCGCATTATAGATCGGCTACCGCTGAAAAACTTATTATGCTTTAGGGGCGAGAAACATGAAAAATCAGCTATGCCTTTCCTGGAAATCAAGATATGTATCTTCTATACTTCGATTCCCAAGGAAGTATATCAGCTAACTACTGAGCCACAATTGCACTCAATGACAGAAATATCATAGTTTCTTATAACTTGAATTTAAATACGACGTAGAGCACTGCACTTATCAAAGAGTGCCAGATGATTGTTTGTTATGTTGTTAAATAACTTAACCGGTCCATAATTGATCTTTTAGAATTTTCTTCCATTAAATTCGTTAGAGGCCATGCTGTCGCTGTCCATCCATTGCATCACAAGAACTCTCGTAACTTCGTCGCAACACTGCACTTCCTTACTGTTGGGAAATTAGAAAGCGCTAGGTATGAAACTTAGTGTTGCGTTGACGCATATCAACTTGCAACTTGCAGATTTTTATATTAAACGATTCAGGCCAAGTTTTCGTCACAAAATTCACATATTCATACAATGTAATTTGTCAAAAAAAAATTCAAATTTAAATGCTTAATTTAAAATTTTTCTTTCATTTGCTATGTCACACTTGTGAGAATCGCTATTTTCCGTGCTGAGAATGACTACCAACAGCCGAATGGCAAACACCCTAAAATACTGTCAGTTCGACTTAGATTCAAATCTCGGCGAATGAGCTGGCTGCATGGATGTTTTCAAGTACTCTACGAAGTTCTTCATGAAGTCAGTTTTTAGGCAGATAGTCCATACGTGTTTTGCCGTATTCGATTAAACAAATGAAATACAATGAAGAGGGTGAAAATGGTCTGAAAAGCACTTAACGTTGATTTAATTGCGCAACTGGGACTTGCCAAACTGTAATACCACTTGACTATTTAACGAGATATGCCAAACCCTAATATTCCGCAAATATCACGCAGAGGGTGACGTGTCCGGATCAATGACATGTATTGCCTGGAAACCTTCAGATTAATAGATGAATGTTTAATATGCAAAAAATAGTCATCAATACTATTATTAAAAATGCATCCCATCAATATATGTCTAGTTAGCTAATTTTTTCGTATTAATTTGAGCACTTAATTTCCAAATTTCTAGTAAAATAGCTTTCATGCTTTTATTTAGAGATTTGTTTTCTCTTAGTTCCTTTACTTTAGCGGCGCTTAATAGATGGCGTTGCTAGGTCATGGCCAAAATGTCCTTATCAACAGCTGTCAGTTTGTGTTCACCCACGCGAAAGGAGATTTACTGCGATAATTCTGTGTTCTAAACTCAGTTGATAAAAATACTCAAAGATTATGATCTCCATTCATTAAGGTCTTATTCCTTAATGCTCATGTACGTTTGTTCGAAACCGCATTTAGAATTGTAGCAACACCGAAGTTTATATAGAAGTTAGACAATATAATTAATGTCAGGCTGAATTAAACCGTTGGAAAAAAAAGACAGAAAGAAAATACCAGTTTCTAAACACCCTTTAAAAAAATGAACAAGTGTATTTTTCGCATAAAATCAAATACCGATGTTAAATCAAAATCTATTTTCACTACTACATAAATAAAGACGTTTTAAGGATTTTAATAGCGAAACGATGGTATTTATGCAATGTTTTAAAACTAATTAATTAATTCATGCTTGAAAAAAAGCAGCTAAAGATTCGGTACTGAATACCTTACTACTAAACATAATCTCTTAATTTATGTAATATCAGTTTGCTTGCAAATAAATCGTCTTTTAAGAAGCTTGTTGTAATAAAAAATAAATTAATTTTAAAAATATGAGAAAGTACTTAATTAAACAACTTTTTGGCCTAGAGATACTTTTTGGTAAAAATTGCTGGCAAGGTTTTCAAACAAAAGGCATGCAAAATATCAAAATTAGAATCTAGAATTTATTGTAGAACTTTTTGGCTTACACTATAAAATAAGAAATTGCGACACTTTTTACCTTTTCTTAATTGTCCGTCAAATATTATTTTCGTCAAATATTAAAATGATAGTTTGTTTGTTTTTTTTCAGTTAATTTATTCATGTCCATTTTCAAATGTTTCCGTTCCCTTGGATCTTCTCACTATTGAACTAAGTATTTTTAGTTGGCGGTTTATTTTCTTTACTCATGGTTTCTTGTTCTTATAACTGCTAATGCTGTTAGTTAATTTTTCTTTCTGCTTTTTGAAGTTATTTCACTTCATAAGATTATGATTACTAATAAAAGCTATGTCCTTTCATTGTTAAATTTGTTTGACATTTAGAAATCTGGCTCTACTTTAATTTTCAAGTCTCTACCTTCAACAACTGCTAAAAGCTGGGTCAACATTTGATTTAATTTAATTTTTTGTTATAATAACGTAGATTCATCCAATATTAGAGAATGTTATGGCTTATTAAATTCAGTTATTTATTTTTAAGCAATCTAGGTGAGATAACTTTCTTTACAGATATTGTACTTTCACCCCGCTTAAACGTTAAACCCAAATGATCAAATTGCTGGTATTTGTTTCTCAAAATTTTCACTCGAACTGGTCGATGGGTCATATAGATGCAAGACAAACAACAAATAAGGGAAGTTTCGATTCAAATTGACATATGCTGTTGATTTTTTCAAATGCATTTTTATGCTATTCTAAAGTAGAATTTATTGAGAATTTTGCTTATGCATTAAAGAAGTATTGTTTTATGTGCCCTCAGTTTATATTTACATATTTTCAATAAGCTTTTATCTTGTCTATTTTCATTCTTTCTTTCAATTTTCAAACATCTGTATTTTAAACCAAGCGTTTCGAAAGGTAGATCTGAATTTCTTCCCATAGCTCATAATCCATGTTTTAGTTAACATAGCAGTTACAATCTAAGTTGAATTTTGCAAGTATACTCGCAGGACATCGAAATATTAAACAATAAAATCCCTCAAACCCGTGAAAATAGAAGGCTGAAAACTGGGTGCAATTTATGTTCATAGTCTGTGATCGCACGATTGCCAGTTGCCAATTTTTATTCAAACTTAAATAAATTATTAGTCCAAAAGGGCAATTTGCCTTGAAGGACTATTAATTTCGTTTTGGGTTTTACATTGAAAACTGTAAACGGCGAATCACTTTTCAAATTGTTGCCACCAAATATTATCACCTTGTATTATATTTAAAGAAATTAAATAATGAAGAACATGCATAAATCTATGCACGTTTCTCGCATTGGGATAAAACGTACCTACATTGTGTACCTAGAGCCATCTAATTTTGAATGACGTAATCCTACTGCTTACAGTTTGAATATTATAAGTTTCCACCCGAATTTGAAATTTGGAATTTGTTTTATTATCTATTTCATATTCCGTAAAACTTTAACGAATTTTTTATAGACGAACTCAAGCGATTTCAAAGCGAGCAATGGCAACACTTTACGGGTTTAAAAAAAAAAAAAAAACTTTTTATCTCCAGTGCGCGGAACTGTGTATTGGAAAGTCTAAAGATAGACTCCTTTTAAAATTATTTTGTGATATTGCTGTTGAATTAATTTTATGGTTTAAGTGCTAAGAACGTGATATTTAATAAATAAAGATAACACACAAAACGTTAAAAAAACGCCCTTTTGGACGTAATTTAAAATCTGAAATCTTTCACATTTTTTTTTACTTTTTATTTTAAGGTATCCGATTACGTTCTAATCGTCAATTTTGATTAAATCTTCCAAACATCTTTTATTACATTATTTTTAAATCTTTGGCTTTCCAAAACTACTTTTGTTTTGTATCTCCGGTTATTAGAAGTATAGGTCTAACTGTTTTTATTCTAGGCTGTGAACTAGAAGTTGATGTTTAAAAACCTGGAAGCAGATGTTTGAAAGAAAACAGACAATTCTAAGTACTTTAAACCGAGAATTTTTCATTTGGATACTTTTGCTGATGTACACAAAATCATTTTGAAACTTTCTAAATGTCTCTAAGTGCTCAGTAACACGATTAGTTTCGCAATTTCAATTTTATATTTGGCATTCTGTTTATGTTTACATTACATTAAACGCATTTCTTGAAAAACTTAATCTTTATAACTTTTCTGTTAAGATAAAAACTGTAACTTAAATTATTACTGTAGTAATTTCATGAGGCTTCCAAAAAGTATTTAGTGAAATATTATGAATTAAATGGAGTAAAACCTTAGGTTTATATACACATTTAAAAATTTTTGAAGACAATTTTTTAAATGAAAAGAGAGAAATTTCTTGAAACATAGCGAGTACATGTACTCAAACAGACATATTTTCCTGGCATTTTACTTTGTCACTCAGATTTGAGTCCATTTAAATTCTTATGTCGGAATAAATGTAAGAGAAAAAAATAAGAGTAAGATATTGAGAAATATTTTTGTGGAAACATATCTAGTATTCCTGAAATTGTAACCCATTTTAAACTAAAATGTGAAAAAAGGCAAAATTTATACTTTAATAATATGTTCAGCTCCTATTTCTATCACCTTTAATTAGCATTCTGCTAATAACACCAATGATAGATTTATTTGTGCTGTTTCTCGAAATTCGGATTCGGAACGTTATTGGATACCTTATATTAATTTTCAGATATACATTATTTTAACATGTACACACTTTACGATATAATAAAAACTAGGAAGCAGCAAAACCTATTTCAAGGAAATGATGGAATAGCTAAAAAACTCGCACGGACATCAATTTTTAAAGTTTCCAAGTTATGGAATAAATAATATATCAGCAAATTCCCGCTTATCGTTCGGCACTTCTGCTTTTAATAATTCATTGTGAATACAATAGAACGTCGATCTACCATTCGCCATTCTTTCTGCTGAATGAAATTTTAAATAAATAAAGTTATCGCCGTACCAGTTTTTGCAACTTACATACCTGGGTCTTCGTTTTACATCTGTATCACCATAGAAAATATTTAAGACGAAATCAGTAAGTTTTCGCACGTAACGCTTAGCTCTCCGTGCTCATGCAAGTTTCAAAAGCTACTTCATTGCAAGTTACATAAGGTTATTTCTGTTAGGTTATACTAATTTATCTCTGTTAGTTTTCATTTTAAATTTGAGTTAACAAAAACGTGGCGGAAGAAGAGGAAAACGAACACGAATATGCATCGAGCTTCACCAAGTTTTACGAAGCTCTATGAAAACTAAATGTTTTTTCATGCGAACAAAGTGAAACTGGGAGAACTCTGAAGAAGCTCAAGTCCCTAAAATAATATTTTCAGTTGAGGCAAAGCTTAAAGCAAAAAATAATCTACGATATTTTTGTTTTTAAAACAAAGCAATTTTTAATCCAGAATATTCGTGTTGAAAACAATAAAATCTATTTATTTGTAATTATGTTACTTATTTCCAAAGTAAGATAGTTTCCTGTTCTAATCGTTTTCCTTCCAAATATACCTAAAAATGAAAACCACCAAAAAAAAAGGCCGCCGAAAAAGAAAACTACAAAAAAAAAAAAAAAACTTCATGAATGCATGTATGTTTCTTGCATTGTGATAAAACAACGGCACCTAAAGCCATCAAAATTTGAATAACGTAATCTTCCATAGAATATGAGCATGCTGAAGCCCTAATTTGAATCTGAAATTTGTTTTATTATTGATGTCATATTTTGTAACACTTCAACGAATTTTTGATTAAAAAACTAAACGATTTCAAAGCGAGAAATGGCAGCACTGAACGAAAAAAAAACATTTTTATCTCCAGCACACGAGACTGTGTGTCGGAAATTCTAAAGATATACTCATTTTAAAATTATTTTTCGATATTGCTGTTGAACTGAATTTTATGATTTGAGTATGTAGGGCATGATATTTAATAAATAAAGATAACACACAAAACGTTAAAAAAACGCCCTTTTGGACGTAATTTAAAATCTGAAATCTTTCACATTTTTTTTTACTTTTTATTTTAAGGTATCCGATTACGTTCTAATCGTCAATTTTGATTAAATCTTCCAAACATCTTTTATTACATTATTTTTAAATCTTTGGCTTTCCAAAACTACTTTTGTTTTGTATCTCCGGTTATTAGAAGTATAGGTCTAACTGTTTTTATTCTAGGCTGTGAACTAGAAGTTGATGTTTAAAAACCTGGAAGCAGATGTTTGAAAGAAAACAGACAATTCTAAGTACTTTAAACCGAGAATTTTTCATTTGGATACTTTTGCTGATGTACACAAAATCATTTTGAAACTTTCTAAATGTCTCTAAGTGCTCAGTAACACGATTAGTTTCGCAATTTCAATTTTATATTTGGCATTCTGTTTATGTTTACATTACATTAAACGCATTTCTTGAAAAACTTAATCTTTATAACTTTTCTGTTAAGATAAAAACTGTAACTTAAATTATTACTGTAGTAATTTCATGAGGCTTCCAAAAAGTATTTAGTGAAATATTATGAATTAAATGGAGTAAAACCTTAGGTTTATATACACATTTAAAAATTTTTGAAGACAATTTTTTAAATGAAAAGAGAGAAATTTCTTGAAACATAGCGAGTACATGTACTCAAACAGACATATTTTCCTGGCATTTTACTTTGTCACTCAGATTTGAGTCCATTTAAATTCTTATGTCGGAATAAATGTAAGAGAAAAAAATAAGAGTAAGATATTGAGAAATATTTTTGTGGAAACATATCTAGTATTCCTGAAATTGTAACCCATTTTAAACTAAAATGTGAAAAAAGGCAAAATTTATACTTTAATAATATGTTCAGCTCCTATTTCTATCACCTTTAATTAGCATTCTGCTAATAACACCAATGATAGATTTATTTGTGCTGTTTCTCGAAATTCGGATTCGGAACGTTATTGGATACCTTATATTAATTTTCAGATATACATTATTTTAACATGTACACACTTTACGATATAATAAAAACTAGGAAGCAGCAAAACCTATTTCAAGGAAATGATGGAATAGCTAAAAAACTCGCACGGACATCAATTTTTAAAGTTTCCAAGTTATGGAATAAATAATATATCAGCAAATTCCCGCTTATCGTTCGGCACTTCTGCTTTTAATAATTCATTGTGAATACAATAGAACGTCGATCTACCATTCGCCATTCTTTCTGCTGAATGAAATTTTAAATAAATAAAGTTATCGCCGTACCAGTTTTTGCAACTTACATACCTGGGTCTTCGTTTTACATCTGTATCACCATAGAAAATATTTAAGACGAAATCAGTAAGTTTTCGCACGTAACGCTTAGCTCTCCGTGCTCATGCAAGTTTCAAAAGCTACTTCATTGCAAGTTACATAAGGTTATTTCTGTTAGGTTATACTAATTTATCTCTGTTAGTTTTCATTTTAAATTTGAGTTAACAAAAACGTGGCGGAAGAAGAGGAAAACGAACACGAATATGCATCGAGCTTCACCAAGTTTTACGAAGCTCTATGAAAACTAAATGTTTTTTCATGCGAACAAAGTGAAACTGGGAGAACTCTGAAGAAGCTCAAGTCCCTAAAATAATATTTTCAGTTGAGGCAAAGCTTAAAGCAAAAAATAATCTACGATATTTTTGTTTTTAAAACAAAGCAATTTTTAATCCAGAATATTCGTGTTGAAAACAATAAAATCTATTTATTTGTAATTATGTTACTTATTTCCAAAGTAAGATAGTTTCCTGTTCTAATCGTTTTCCTTCCAAATATACCTAAAAATGAAAACCACCAAAAAAAAAGGCCGCCGAAAAAGAAAACTACAAAAAAAAAAAA
>KK121999.1:122030-173098 GCA_000611955.2 Stegodyphus mimosarum
AAAAAAAAAAAAAAATTCCGAAAACGATAAACCGAGGTTTCACTTCACATAATTTTATATTTTGTATCCTAAATTTTTGAGTATTAGTTCTTAAACTAGTAGGCTTAGCTTCAAACTGTTTATTTTAAAATTGCTTCAGACGTTAAATCGAAAATTAAACGAGCAAACATTTCAACCTTTCGCAATTTTTAACGCATTTGAAATGTAACAGTACATATTGCATCGTCTTTACAAGCATCATTTGAGCAAATTTTAGCTAAACCGATTATCAACAAAATCTTTTAGATGTTTCCCTGACTTTTTTCAAGAATAAAATTTGAAATAAGAAAGTATGTTTGACAGCTTAAAACATAGGACTAGCAACTGAATTCTTTCAAATGCGAATTATTCATTGAGTAAAAAATAATAAACCAATTAAAACGTGTCTATGATGTATGGAAAACAATACCTTTAATTCTCTTGATTCAGCTACAAATTAATCTTCATGAAATTATTCAAAGTTTACAAATCTAAAAGCAAGGCAAAATGTCTGTCAGAAAAAAAATTGTTTTTCAAAAGAGATCTTAAATAGAACATTATTTATCCAATTGCATGTTTTAGCTATCTGACAATTTTTATTTTGAAATATTAACTCAAAAACTATTTAGTAAATCTCATTGAAATATATCTGAGACGCAGCATGATAAACAGTAACTGATGTTTTCTTGCAAATTTAGTAACGGAAAACAATGTACATAAAAAAATAGATCTTAATAAAACTACTTAAAATTCTTGCAGATTTAAAAACAAGAAAATAAATGTTTTAGTAACGGTAATTTTCAGAAGAGATACTAAAATATATTTGTGAATATTAATTATTATATTTTGCATATTTTAGATCTCATATGTAGTACTATATTTATATATATATATACATTTTTAAGTACTTTAAATTTCATTGTTAGGCTACTAAGTTTTAATAAAAATGCTTAACCTTTCTTTCAAACCACTCGTAATCATTGCTTTTTTTCATAGCAGTTTTAGTAACAAGATTGTGGTAATTAAACCAAAATACGGATTCTGTATTTGATGTAGCCTGTATGCAATGATTTTCTTAATTGCTTTTAAATCTTAACTAATTAAATTATCAAAAATTAATTAAAATTATTAAAAATATTAACTTTTCAATTTTGCTCTTTGGAATAAAGAAATCTTTTTGAACAAGTACTTTTGGGAACAGGCACTTTGTATGAAAATGTCAACCTATGTCTTATGCCCAGGGCTCGTAAATACTTTAATTATGCTACCTCTTCACCTATAGCACTGAAATTAGTTTTGCAAATTCTCTATACCTTAGACCTTCGATGAAGTTGTATTCTTTCCAGTCACTATGTAAAATCACGACATGGCAAAACAAAATCATGCCTTAGAAGAAACTGCTTTCAAAGTTTATAGAGAAAAAGAACGGGAAAGCGTCTAGAAGCTGTCTTTGAATAATCTAGAAACAGAAGTATTGTCAGTAAGCAAAATATAAAAGTCTTTCATTTATCTTCTACACAACTTCGTGCAGATTTAATTCTCAGAATGCTGCCATTCGACAAGGCCTCTTATTTTTCAAAATTAATCAGTCTATTATTCATTAACAAAATTATCGATTTGAAATTAATAAACGCAGTTCTTAATAATTCAAATATTTAGTAACATATATAAATAATAATAGTTAATATAAATAAAATAACCTTATTTTATGCGGCTATTAACTTTATTTACCTTCCCAGCTGGCGGGCTTGCCCGCTAGTATACTATTAAATTCTGTGTGCGTCTATTTGTTTGTTTGTAATATCATCGCATCCGGAACGGCGCGGAGTTGAATTTCGAGAGAGGTACTCTCGGATTCTAAAAATTCATGGGAAGCCATTTCGATCATTCTCATCTTCCTACGATTTTAATCAGCCAAGACTTTAATTAAAAACTCTGAAAACGGCAACAAATTCTATATTGGCAACAAAAAATTTATTTGCGAATTGGTTGTTTGCTTTAAAAGCGCGCTGGTCTTTTATTAAAGTTCGCAATTTTGTTGTTAATATTAAATGCTTATCTTATGTATTTCTTGCATTGTAACTCTATTGCTATATTTTTCATTGCTGGCACAAAATTGTTTTATGCTTACAATATTTTATAGTTTTTTTTTATTTCAATTTACTTTAAATCTTTTTTTAAATGTTTTTTTTAACATTTAGTGACAAGCTTCGTATTCAATTATTAGAATGCTATCTAAAATTTTAAAACCTTAGTTTTGTGTGAGAAGCTTTGTAATTGAAAGTATATGTCAGAGATCAATACTTACACACTCAGACAGACCTGTTACCCCCCGTTAACCAATATACTTTTATAATAAAAGTCAGAACGATGAACATATTATGGCTATGATACGCTAATCTTAGAATATTTAATTATCTTAATTTAATTATAATATTTAATTATTCCATCATAGTTCTGTTTTTCGCTTTACATGTGTAACTAACTCATTAGCTTCCATCTTACGTATTAACTATGAAATATATCTCTATTTTTAAAATTTTATATGATATCCTACTCATTTTATCTGCAAACGTTATGGAAGAAATTCGTTTTATTCGTACAAAAAATGAGAAATTACTTTTAATCAAGCTTTCTTAGGGAAAATAAGAAGCTTACTTTATCATCTTAAAAAATACTCTCTATAAGTTATTCAAAAAGTTAGCGTGATAATTTCTATTAAATTATTGGCTGAAGCCAAAGTAAATTTTAATTCTCTTCTAAGTTGGATGGGTAAAATTAATTTATTTTTTTATCAAGATTCCGTTTTAGACGGCAAGAAATAAACAGGCTTTTAAGCTCAACGGCAAGCTAGCAATTTTGAAGCACTTAAAAATTTTTATCCTTTTCAAGGGAAAAAAAGTGTCCAATAGAATCACAATAATGAATTTCTTATTAAGCTTCTTTATTTGGTGGAATGTTCAGAAACAAATGTTTCGGATCTAATAAATTTGCAATTTCAAGCGCAAATTATGTTATGCAAAATGTTTAATATCTTAAAATTTTGATATAGGTGATACGTTTACTTAAATCTTTTACTAGAAGGTAAATAGTTGATGGCTAATTTGTGTGATTTAATGTACAAATGTAAAACAATTCTCCGTCTCATTGAGCATAAGATCTCAGTTGCATTATATTCTTTTAAAACAATGATCTTCTAGGCCAATGTCTCTATTACTAAAAAAATGGGCTAATTTCTTTTCTCGACAGTGGCATGACAGCCCTCTTGGCTGAAGAAATGACTTTTAAATTTTGATTTCTTTTTTCCCAATCTTTCGGCCAAAATATTTAGCTTAAAATACGTTTTCTAGCCATTTTGAAACATTAACACCATGCTCTTAGTTTTTCACCATTTTGACGCCATGTTTTAACACCCTGCTTTACAAGTTGACACCCCCCGGCCACGGGTAACTTTTTCATTCGTCCAACAAGTCTTAGGCTCATCACTACGTCTCCTCCCCCTGTAGGTTTGGAATTTCAAAAATTTCTTAGCTAAACTTGCAGCCCCGTAGAATAGCAATGCTTTCTAGTCAATACAGCACGCTAATTTTCGGCCCGACTTCAGGAAGGTGAGTCTATCTTTTTATGTCTTCTGTCAGGAACATTTATTACACACAAGTGTACGATTTTTTCTACGACGGTTTTATATGTTAAAATTACTTCCTTTTTAATTTCTTCAAATTTAACAGTTTTGTTACTTTGAGCAAGAGAGCCCCCATTTTTTGATGTTTTCTGTTGTAAGATAGGACCAATAGTGTTTCAGAAATTAACTATAAATTACAATTAACGATTTATGGTTTCATTCCCTCTCAAATACTCTTTTAAATGTAGTTTTCCCTAAATTTTAAATAACGTTTTTAGAAGTCTTGAGGCATTTTAACAATATTTGTTACCTAATTGCCTCTATTTTTTCTAGTTAAATATTGTTTAGTATTAGTAGTATGTTTCTTTTCTTTTCTTCCACGCGTAGGGAAAAGGTGCGTCCAATTGAGACGATTTCGATTTGTATTGAACGATTTAATATATTTTTCAGTTCAGTCAATTATTTTACGCGTTTTTGTCTCAATTGGTCGTCAGTTGAAACGCGTGGAGGTAATGTTTCAATTGAAGTAGCAGAGTGCCTTTTCTTCTGACGAGACCGCTATGAAACTCTCAATGGAATATTGCCATTTTGTTCATTATGTACCTTGTTTTCTTGCAACTTTTGCTTTTCCCACTTTGCCAAAAATTACAATTTTCGTGGCATTTTTTGAGTTATATTATCTTGTGAATTTTTTCTTGTGATTTTGAAGTTTTAATTGTGTTTATTATGTGACTTTGGCACTAACGTGCTTCTTGGAATGGGATTCAGAGGGTTTCGGGTGTGCTATAGCTTTTGCGTTCTTAATTGTTAATAATAGAATATTTTTAGATTACTATATTTCTGCATATATTTTTAGAAATTTAAATAAAAAAGTTCATTCATATAACCTCTTCGGAAAAAGAACTGACATAATTTAAAATTTTACTTTTCCATTATTCGATGTGGTTACGGTGACAGTTATATCAAATAATCAAAGTTCTACTGTAATAAGATAATAGATTAATTTTATGCTATTCAAAATGCTTTAAAATAAGAAATGACTGATAAAAGAAAAGAAATCAAATTGACAAACTTTATTAGACAGGTATTTATGAAGCAAAGATAGGTTTTTGAAACTACCAAAGAAAGTTTACAATGTAAGATTTTTGAAAACACTTTCTGATTTACATATACAGACTGTTTTCAGTACTTCAGATCACCTAAAGTATTTTCAGAAAATTAACCTTTAACAATTTTCGTTAGAAACTTGTTCCTTATTTGCTGTTGTCAGTCGGTGGTTTTCAAGATTCATACTATAAAATTAGAATATTTCTAAAGATTATTTTTATAATATTATAAACAAAATGATAAATCTCATTCTCATTTTTTAAAGTAACAAAACATATTCCCTTACTAAACTTCCAAGACAAAGGAAACTACTTATTCTGAGGTGCGCTGGTTCGTCTATAAACGAAAGACAACTTTACAACAAAAACAAACAATTTTATTTTTTGGACTGTAACTAAAAATCGAAATCGAAAAGAATTCCCGACCGTACGGGATCCAAACACGTATGCTTCGCTAGGAGTCCGAATTGAAACTGACTGAAGTAGCGCAGAAACAATGCGCTGTGCAACATAACTGTTATTGCCGCATAGGAGGCAACGTACCGCCCCACGTTGCAGTATCTATGATATGCAACCTAAATCTAAGCATAGAATTCAATATCAAATGTTAACAATTCAGCTATCCATTTTTTTAAGCATTAACAAAAGACAAAGTCAGTAAATCCTTTACGGAATGTAAATAAACAATTCAGAGAATTTGAAGAAGTTTGAACATTTACAAATTTTTTCAATAATTATGTAAGTATATCAACATTTAAAACAGTAAAAAAATTCAAATGTTTCCATCAAAATTACTCAAATATAAGTATAATAATGAACAATGTATACATTTTATTAGCAATGAAACTTAATCTTTGTAATTATCAACCATGGGCAGTAAACAAATTTTTGATATTGGCCTTTTAATTGGACCGAATTTTGTGCTAATGACTGCCATTCGTACCTTGCCAGGAGTGGTCTGATCAATTCTTCCTAGTAACCATTTAAATGGAGGTAACTGATCATCTTTAATCCTAACGATTGTGCTTTTCTTTATACTGTCTGCAAGTGATTAAGGTAGTTAGTTGTCCATCGTTTCCAATTTTTTCCATCTTAACAATCTGCTTTTTGACGGATCTAAAATTTGAGTTTCTAAAAATTGAGTTTATGGGTCTACCTATTAAAAAGTGACCTGGTGTCAAGGGTTCGTAATCTGATGGTTCAGACGAAAAAGGAGAAAGAGGTCTCGAATTTAGTATTCCTTCACTTTGATCAATTACGGTTAAAAATTCTTCATAGGTAAGTTTAGCATCGGAAATAGCTCTTTTAAGATGAAATTTAAAAGATTTGATTCCGGCCTCCCAAATTCCACCAAAATTGGGGGCACAAGGAAGAATGAATTTTCAAGGGATATTTTCAGATGCCAAATACTTACCCACAACTTCATCAGGGACACTAACTAAAAAAGCAAGTTTCTGTACGTCCTTGTGAACTCCTACAAAGTTAGTTGCATTGTCACTAAGTAGACATGAGCTTTTACCTCTACACGAGAAAAATCTTTTTAAACATGCAATAAAGGCTTGAGATGTTAAGTCAAATACTATTTCTAAATGAATCGCTTTTGTAACTAAGCACACAAAGATTGCTATATAAACTTTATGCAAACTACCTTTCTTATGATTTCTAGATTTAATTAGAAAAGGGCCTGCAAAATCTATTCCCGTGTTATGAAAGGTTAGGTTTGGATTTACACGTTCAGGAGGTAAATCGGCCATTAATTGATCTGAAGTGATAGGTTTATGATGAAAACAAATTAAGCATTCGTGAACTGTTTTTCTAGATAAGTCCTTGCCACCAATGGGTCAAAACCTTTCCATAGCAAAATGTAACAATGCTTGAGGACCAGCATGAAAATTTTTCGAATGATAGTGAATAAATATTAGCTTAGTAAGCTATGATTTTTTGGCAACAAAATTTGATGTTTCGAATCATAATTAATTGCGTCATAAGTTAAGCGACCGCCCACACGTAATATACTTTTACCATTTAAAAACAGATTTAAAGTTTTTACCTGACTCTTGATTACTCTCTGATCTAGAAGTGATTTAATCTCCTCTGGAAATTCTATTATCTGAACCATTTTTATCAAGTGAATTTCCGCACGTTGAAACTCAGTACTACTAATGGGACCTGTTTCCTTCACTGGACCTTTCAGATTAGACAGAAACCTGAAAATAACATTAAAGCATCACTAAGTTCTATCTGTTCTGGACCATACCACCACAAGGAAGATGTCACAAGTTCATGAGGATAAGCACCACGGGAAATCAGATCTGCTGGATTATTTTCTGATGATATGCACTTCCAGTGTCGAGGCTCTACTAGTCTTTGGATTTTGGAGACCGTATTTGCAACAAAGCTCTTCAAAAGATGAGGAGAAGTCTTAAACCATTACAGTGCTATCGTTCAATGAGTGCACAGAATGAGTCATCTAAATGGACCTTCAATGAGATGCTAACTCTTGAAATCAGATGAGCCAATAACAAGCATGCACAAAGTTCCAGTCTTGGAATAGATAAGGTTTTCAATTGGAGCCACACGAGATTTGCTAGCCAGTAGATGAGATGAAGAGCTGCGATTTTCATCGACACAATTCAAATAGACAACTGCACCATAAGCGGCTTCCAAAGCATCTGCATATCCAATGAGTGAAATCTTGCTTGGATGACTGGAGAGGATGCAACGATTATTTTTTATGTTTTCCACGGTCTTTAAATTTGAAACTATTTGTTGCCATCCGTGAGCAATAGGTGCAAAACGTGGTTCATCCCAACTCAATTTTTAAACCCATAATTTCTGTAGAAATATCTTGGCTTTGGTAATTACTGGACCAATCAATCCTACGGGATCATAACGTCTGGCAATTATCGATAAAATGTCTCTTTTGTTATACGATGATTTTTCCTTGATTGAGACGTTAAAGCTGAATTCATCCTTTTGAGAATTCCATGTAATACCTAAAGCTTTAACCACATTATCATTTTTGGAGGAGAATGAAAGCTCAGAGCTTGTACAAGGGCTATCCAACAGTTTAGGAGAATTAGAGTTCCACTTATGCAAAGTCATTCCAACAACTATGGAAAAGCTGTATAAGTTGATTTTTCAATTGTCGTGCGAAGTTTGATAAACCAGAGATGACATTATCAACATAACAGTCTGACAAGACAGCTTTGCCAGCTTCAAGACATTTATGCATTTTGTCATATGCAACTTGCTTTATGCATCTAATGACTGAAAATGGAGCACGTTCAGTACCATAAGTCACCGTTTTGAGTCTATATATCACTAAAGTTTCTCTTCCATAAGATTCGAAGTAAGTCTCTTTGGGATTCATCAACCAAAATTTGCCGGTACATTTTTTGTATATCCACAATAACTGAAACTTGATGTTTTCTAAGCCATTTGAGCTTGGGGCACTAGCATTAAACACAACTCTTAATTTTGTACTTGATTTCTCTGGTCTATAGACACTGATGGGGGTGGTAATATTCAAGTTTCGGTTTTGAGTTATCATCGAACTTTTCCATATGGCCCAAATTTTCATATTCTGTTATGAAATCTTGATATGAATGTTGCAATGTAGCGTTTTTGCTAAGACGTTTAACTAACTGATTGAGTCTAATATTGGCTAAGTGCTTTGAATTTCCTAATTGTTCTTCTTTCATAAGCATTTTTGCAACAAATCTACCAACTTCATTTCGTCTGTGAGTGTCTTTGAAATGTTGTTCATAGAACTCTTCTTCTTGACTAAGAATTGACTTTTCTTCACCAATACTTTCCACTACCCAAAAGTTTTCTACCAGTCTTTCAATATTATCAAAATTACTGAGAAGCCCACAACAATTCTGACAATTTTCAAGGGATGTTTTTAAAGAAAACCAAACACAGAATTTCTAAAAACGAGCGATTTCGTAGAAGATTTAAATTCTCCATTAATAAAAATGTCATAAAATATTTCTACTCCTAAAAGCATATCTGTGGTAGATGGAGTTACAAATTCTGAATCAGCCAAACTTGATGTATCAGGAATGTCTACATTTTAAATATTTAATTTCGTTGATCTCTGATTTTATTTACAACTAAAAATTTTAAGGAAGCAGAGAACGACTTATTTCCATTAAGAATTGAAGTACGATATTTAATGTTTGAAATTTGCCCATCTAAACTAGAAACAGGAATATTTACTCTTTGTTTTTTTAAATTTGCATGCTCACAGAATCCATTAGTAACAAAATTTGACTGCGATCCTGAATCAAGAAGAGCTCTTGATTTAATGAATTGGATATTAAATATTTTTACCCAAATAAGCGCCGTTGAAAGGAGAACCGTTTTATTTTTCAAAAAAAAGACACGCCGATAAGGCTTTTTCTGTAGATTCATTGCTATTCAAAACAACTTCGGTTTTGCGGTTTCCTGGGGAGGGCATCGCTCGACTTTCCCCCACTTGTTGAAGACGACATGGAAGCTTCATTCCGAAGAAGTGAATTATGTTCCGATTTGCAAACCGAGCAAAAGTGTCTAGACTGACAGGAAGCTACTTTATGATTTGATTGTAAACAATTATTGCACAAAGAAAGCTTTTTAATCATTTCATATTGTTCCATTGGATTTAATGCTAGAAATGTTTCACATTTAAAAATTGGATGATTTTCTTTGCAAACCGGATACATAAATTTATTATTATTCGTTTTTGTCACTAGCGATCGAACTTTATTCTGAAGAATGTTTTGTTTTGGTTTTGTGAATACAGTTTTGTTTTGCATATTTTCTATCATCTGGCATCACTTTTGAGGTCATGAAAAATTTCCATTCACATAAATCATTACTATTTAATGACATTTCAAACTGCTTACGTGATTCTTTATCTATTTTATGGAGAATCATATTAATCAGCAAAGCTTCGCTTTATTTATCCATATTTAATTCCATAACTTTTAATGCCCTTAAATGTTTCTGAACTTTATCAATTAATGAGAGTAAATCTTTAGGATTTTCACAAATTGTTTTTGCAATAGAAAGTAATTCATTGATATGAGAATTTACAACTAGTCTCTTATTATCATATCTTTCTTCAAGTTCCTTAAATAAGGAAGAAAATGTGTCATCTACCATCTGCATCTGCTTTGCATTGCCAATTAAACAAGATTGGAAATAAAACAGTTTCTGAGAATCTGTTAACTGTTTATTAGATGAAATTAAAGCAACAAATTGGTTTTTAAATAAATTCCAGTCTTCGAAATTAGCAGAAAATTTAGGCAATGTTATTTCAGGCAGTTTATAATTCAATGAATTACTTCTAGTTTCTGAGACAGTATTAGTTGCATTTTCACTTGTAGGGATTTATATTTATTTTAAATAACCAGTTAAACTTAATTTTAAGTTACTTTCCTATAAGCCTTCATTTCCCTAATTGCCAGTGCCAGAATATTTGAATTTGGTAGAGCGCTTAAGAAATGCAAATTTTGGCAGTGGGAGAATAAGTTTAAGTATCGACGTTCCAGTAGGCAAAGTTAGAGAAAGTCTGGGAAATCTTTGTGCGTGCTTATACACAAGCTTCCGCTTAGCAGTGCTTGCCGGCTAGACGTGGCTTTACAGCTATTACCTTGCTGCCACTAGACTCCTCTACGCGCTGTAGGGTGTAGGATTGCACGAGCTTTGTAGTTTAATTCTACTACTTGTTAATATTTTGAATTCTTGAGTTTTGATTCTACTGTTTCAGTTACCGCCCAAGCAGAGGCGTAGTATGTTAGCGTCAAGTTGACGCATTGTAAGAGCGTTTAATAAAGGGTTTTAGTTTAATAAAGGGCACTTTTAAGCCTTCTTCGGTGCAATCACTATTTCTCAAGATTCTACATAGACAGTAGAATCTCACACACTATTATTCTTACTACATAATGAATTAAAAAGACATTTTAGGCTTATCTCAGCATTGGTAATATCCGTCTCGATTTCTTCAAAAGTAGTTTCGATGTCTCATATTTCTTCATCTTTGCCCACTTTGTAATAATCCAAGCGAAGTTCATCAGTTTGTTTGTTTAACTTGTGCACTTTTTCTTGAAATACTTCTATTTGTTCGAAACCAAAATCATCCTGTTTTCCACTAATAGATGACTTTAATTTGGTTATTTGTGCTTTAATACCGCCACGTTTTCTTTTCAACGTAGTAATGTCTTCCTTATCCATTTTTTGTATTCGAATTAACTCCGGTTCGACGGACCAAAATAATCTGAGGTGTGCTGGTTCGACCATAAACCAAAGACAACTTTACAACAACAACGGTTTTATTTTTTGGACTGTAACAAAAAATCGAAATCGAAAAGAATTCCCGACCATACGGGATCAAAACATGTATGCTTCGCTAGGAGTCCAAATTGAAACTGAGTTGAAGTTGCGCAGAAACAATGCGCTGTGTAACATAACTTTTATTGCCGCCTAGGAGGCAACACTGCTTATGAAAGAATATTAAAAATTTAAAAAGGAAGTTTCTTATAAGCAGAAAATCTGTTAAAGAAAAAATGAAAACAGGTCAAAAGAAAATAAAAAAAGAGATTACCTGTATAATAGAAAACAAATTTGAAGCTATGGAAGGCAGAATTGACTCTGTCGAAAATAAAGTATGACACATTGAAAAAACAGTATCTTCTGTAAAAGAACAAATAGAACAAAGAATTTAATCATTAAAAAAAGAAGGAGAAGAAAGAGTTTCTGATATGGAGCAGCGAATCAAAGGACGAGTTTCTGCCGTACAACAACAATTTGGTGACAGGATTTCTGCTGCTGTCGTCAAAGAAGTTGACAACCTAAAGAAGTGCATAATGACAACAGGAAGCAATTCTAAGGGTTTTAAATTTTTACCCATGCCAGATCGTCTGTCTCTGAACTTATCTGCATATGATGGAAAGACTTCTTGGCAAGTTTATAAGACACAATTCTCAATAGTGGCGGAAGCGAACGGATGGGATTCCCAAGCTAAGGCCTGTCATCCGCTGAGAGCAAGCAGTAGCAGCGGATATCGTTCGAACGCTCCTAGAAAACAGAAGGCTAAATTTCGAAGCTCTAACCGGAGCGTTAGAGCTGCGCTTTGGGGAGAAATGCTTGAAAGACTACAGCAGGCTTCTTAAACTTCCGTCAACAGAGGCCCTCCGAAACATTCCAGCAGCTCGCCACCGATGTTTAAAGACTGTCTCACCTTGCCTTTTCCGAGTGCCCAAGAGAAATTAAGGAAAACCTGTCCCTGCTGTATTTATCGGGGATCCCGAAATACAGAAAGCTCTAAGAGCTGTGAAAGTCTACGAGCCAATGGATTAAGTGAGAGCGCGTTTAGATTATTTATTCAGACAAATCAATGCTTTGATACGGTGTAGGAGGGAGAGCAAACTAGCTCTAAAATGTTGAAAATGTGGTGTTGAAGGCCACGTACGAATGAACTGCAGAATACACCTGGGCACGAAAAATAAGATAGACGATTTAACCAGACAACTCTATGCCTTGAGACAATATTAGTGAAAAGGAACCCATTCTAAAGTACTGGAACTGCGGTGTTGAAGACCACATACAAAGGAAATGCAGAACACCCCAGAGCAAGGAAAATAAGACAGACGACTTAAACAGACAATTAAATGCCATGAGAGGGAAAAGGAGTGACAAGAAACCAAAGTGCTGGAACTACGGTGCTGAAGACAACGTACAAAGGAACTGCAGAACACCACAGAGAGACTATTTCGCAACGACGCAGAAAACAAATTAATGATCATATCGCAGAGCGTAATTAAAGCGATAGTGAAACCCCCGTTTAAAGCGCTCAAGATTTCTGCAGTGAGTGGCAACAGTAATGGACTATCCATCAATGGGCATATCGATGGAGTTCTTTGCGATATGATCATGGATACAGGAGCTAATGCTACCATCATGCATACTAGGATTGGACATTTTAAGGAAATACAATTTTTTCTTGGACTTTAAAAACAACAAACTGCTTTCAGCAACAGAGGACATAACTATCGATCATCAGAAGGGATCCTCACCTGGAAATGCCGACGCCTTGTCTGAAAGACCGTGCTTAGGAAGCTGCCGAAATCATACTGGGGTCGAAGAGAAACACGAGACTATCCACTATTTCCCATCTCAGAAGATATCATCCCTTCGTCTGCCTTGTGATCTCTTATTTGGTTGGCTTCCGAATGCGCCTTCATCGCCTTAGGAATACGTCCAAGATCTCCAGGCCCGGTTTCAAGTGATGCATAATTTAGAAAGAGAGCGAGTCAACATGGCGACCTGGAAGATGAAGACCCGATACTTCAACATGAGAGCTACCAGACATCGATTCAACGAAGGAGACAAGGTGTCGTTATGGAATCCGATTGGACAGAAAGGACTCTGCCATAAATTACAGTCTCCTTAGGATGGTTCTTACACAGTCCTAAACAGGCTGAACGACGTCATGGTTCGGATCCGTATGTCATCGAACTCTAAACCTAAAGTCGTTCATTACGACAGGTTAGCTCCTTACTATGGCCATAGTACGTAGTGTGTGTAATGTATGTAGTATAAGACAATGATCCTTTTTGTTTCCAATTTGTATTTGAATTGATTTGTATTTAACATTTGATAGTATTTGATTTTTTTAAGCTGCTTGTTGCAATTATTGTTTATGTTGTTTGCTATTGCAATGTAATGTGTATTATTAAATTATTGTTTTACTTTTAAATATGACATTTTGTCCAGGGATTGCAGTGCCCGGAACGTGCAGTCATTGGGAAGGGGGCAGTGTTACGAATTTTGTATTTAGTTAGCTATTTTCAGTGTTTATAATTTTAACAGAATCAATTAATAATTAATAAATTAATCTGTAATTAATTAGTGATTTATCTATAATTTTAATAGAATTATAATTAAAATTGTTTTATTTGAACGTGCAATGCAGCGCGTGATATATTTTAAGAGAAAGCTACGCCCGAAACGTAAAAATACAAGAGCACATGCATTTAACATGGATTAAAAGGTTATCTCCGTAACTGATATTTAATTTCAATAAATGTAATTGACTACTTTATTACCCGTAACCATAATTTTACTCTTTTTGTTAATTCTACATAATTCTAGTATTCCAGGAATTGCTAGAAATGTCTCGGGCGGCCGATTTAAAAGCCAGAGAGAAACATCTCAGCTCAGTTGTTCTTTAGGTAACTGTTTTTATTGATTGTAGCTAATTCGCGGTGAGATCGGATTAGCTTTCTCTGTGCTTTGGATTGCATTCCATTTAATGTTTTATTAGTTTGAAATATAGCTACTGATTCTGTTGCGATATTATGCTAATATCGTTGAGGAAAGAAAGCCAGAGTTTTTTTTATATTTCTTGCAATAAGAATAAATTTTATTAACATTTTATCGGACTTTCGCATTCAATCTATTAAGAACCCGTACGCACGCAACAATATTTTTGTACTATTTAATGTCATGTTATAAATATTTAAAGAATAATTTTTGCTACAGAGGTAACCAGTATAGAGAGGTTCATAAACATTTAACTTTTAGTTTACTACTGAATTATAATACGAGATAAGAAATTAGAAACTACTGATTAGAAAATTCGTTGTGGAAAGTTCATTTATTTATTTCTCCGCCCAGACAGGATAGTGGTTAGGGAAGCCGACTGCGATACCGAAATGCCCGGGTTTATTCCGAAGAAGGCATGGCTTTAATTGTCCGTCTTTTCATAGAAGGTAACGATGGTCCAACTGTTAGATGCTTCCGCAATAAAGTAGCCACCACTTCCGGGCCGTAGTAGTGGTCAAGCCTAAGGCAGTTATGTGCCCACCAATTAATAAAAAAAGTTAAATTATTTGAACTATTTTCACTTATTTATCACTATAGTCACGCACAATATTTAGGATAATCTATCAGCTCTTACATGTCTACTTCTTTTTTGTCAGATTCGGTTACAGAATAAGAAGAAATAAATAAAGTAAAGTTAAAACCGTAAAAGTTTAGTTATAAGTGCTCTACATAACTTTTTCTTCTAACAAGATAAAAACTATAATCAAATTCTTACTATAGTTTCTGTAGAACATTTTCGTTATTACCATCTTTGAAATCCTAGTCGCTGATAGAAAAAGGAGACCTATCAGAGAATTTTAAACGCACTTTCATGATTGATTTAACGCTGACAGAACACTTCGTTAATAAATTAATTTCAGTACATAAAAAATTAATTTTTAAGCGGTCATGCATCCAGTTTAGGTACCGATGGAGTACGAATTTGAAAAGCGCAGATGGAAAAAAAATAATTTCCTTTTTATGCAAGCAAACCAGAGTATCTTTAATAAGTAATTAGTTTCGATTAGTTACTAGGTAGGATACATTTTTAGAATTTTTACCTTTAGTTATCTCACGTAGTAGACTTGATCGCCATTAGATCTAAAGCAGTTAAATATTTTGTTACATTAAAACCACAAAAGCTAAACGTCTAAGAAATAACATTTTAATTTCAAGAGAGAAAATGACTCGTTTTTATGCTCTTTGTGGAAACAAATGCCAGTTTGGGTAACTATTGTATTCTAAATTGCATAACACTTCCAGAAATCCTTAACTATAAATATTATCATATAAATATCAGAGTTATTATGTAAACGTCATAACTACATTTTTCTCGAAACTGAGCAGACACCAAAACTTTAAAGACGGTTTTTAACACAACATATCTTCAGATTCTTATTTTTGTTTTGGTATTAATGCGACCATTCACGAAATTAAGAGGAGTAATGAGCAAATTCCTATTTTTGAGGTGAAGAATTGAAATTATTAAGCAACGAAACACCATACCTGTTTTAATTTTCCACCTCAAATTTACTCACTTTAACAAAGCTCATATTTATTTGGTAATTCTTTTACGTTATTCAGTTTGAAATTTCGCTTTCAAAATCTTACTGTATTCGGTTATTATTGTTAGCAAACAATATTTCTTATAAAATGCTTTGCATTGTATATTAGAAGAATGTTTTGGAGGATTAACTGATTTAGCACGTCATTCGCAAAAACTTAAAACGTTGCTTTCAACATACATTTAACACGTGAAATATGTATTTCATCTTTCTCCAAAATTTGCACTTTTTTGTCTCGCAGAATAATTACTGCGAAAGTACACTATTGTGAGCAACGCAAATTTGGTCACAAAGCAGATTTTTAAGAATTGCCCTCATATTTTCGTTAATTCATTAATATTCACTTAAAAATTAACAATACTTCTTTGTTTTAATCGTAAGGTTCAGCTAGGAATCTCCCTTTGCTTAAAAAAGCTAGCTGAAAATTGCCCTGATGGAGTTAATTGCCAAGATGAAGTTAATTAAAGGGAAATATTTTTGCTGGTGGAACGGAGGAGGAAATTACATAAAATTAAAAAGGCATTTTTTTGCGATGAAATCATTGATCACTTTATTTATGGCTTCATGAATTAACGTTTGCTAGTTCTTTTTGCAGAAATTAATGCTCTTGATTTAAATAGAGCTACGAAATATGTTATGCTAGTTAATACAGCTATTCGTATGTAGCTTATTTACATATTATAAAGTATATATAGTTATTTGTATACATTATAAAATATAACTTTATAAAAATAAAATTATAGAATTAGTGTCTGTGTACGAAAGTAAGAGATCAATTACTTGAATATTCTACTTCTATAGTAAATATCTGCTGAAGGATATATAAATCAGTCGGATGATTTTAAGCAGGTATAGAAAAACTATGAAATAGCTGGTCTTCGGTTTATACGTAAAAATGAGAAATATTTACTGATCTGCAACATGAGCGAAAAAGCGATTTCTAGAGTTTCATATTTTCTGAGTGATTCAGAACTATTCTTAAAACGCAAATCCTCGGCCTTCATTAGTTATTTGCAGCTTTACTAGAATAATAATTAAATTTCTCCATTTTTTCGGAGTTAAAATGAAAGTTTTCAAAATTGATATACATGGGTTTATGTTTCACATCCCAACCAGCCGAAACATTAAAATCCCCTATCTAATTCGTTGTAGATCCCTCTTTCGCAGATGGTTGAATGTCCAAAGATTTAATGGGATGTCGGTAAACCTCTCATGATAACCCGTAACATGATTGCAAAGAACGTTTCAAATTGTAAATACTGTAATTGGGATAATACTGCTTGTAGCCATTTCTCAAACTCAAACCACAAATCCTTGTCATATTCAAATCTGTCTAATTTACGAGCCTTTAGTAATATAGGTCCTTGGCATGCTCTTGGAATCACTCCATGACATTCTTCTCAGTATGACAGGGTTGAAACGCATAGGCATAGCCAGGGAATACTGCCAACATAAAGGGAAGTAACTAATCAGTTATATCTGAGCTGTGTAAGTTTGCTTTATAGAAATGGCGGGTTGAATGTGTCCATGAAAATGTGACCCAGATCATTATCCGCCGTTATACCTATATAAGAGATGCTTTGATATACTTCGAACCGAAATTCACCCGTCCATATGTAGAACAACAAAGGGATGCCTCTGACAGTAAGAACTTCTTACAGTATTAATGATCACCTTCTTTCTTCTAGAGCTTAAATCGGTAACATTTATATTCGTAGATATAAAAACAGGCATCGAGTGCAAAGCTCCATATCCAAGAAGATGGAACTAGCTGCATATTAGCTCGTCCCGGCGATTGCTCCTCACTGCGTACAAAATCGGCTTTTCACAGTGACTGAAATTACGGAATATATTAAACACAATATCCTTGCTAGCAGCGCCTTCGAGATGAGAGAGGCTGAAGAATCAATTCATGCCCGATCGCTGGTTCATAAAACACTTGCCTCAATGTCCTCGAGAGGGCTACTTACTTCTCAACCTCAGCAGCTCACCAGCATCCTGTTTTGAAAGATTTTTGGCATGAAGTCTAAGAACTTCTTGCTACAATATTTGATTTTATCAAAATCAAGTAAATCCTTTGCGTACGTCGTGATTAAGGAGATGTATATACTGAAACCAGCTTCAGCCTAAGTATTAAATACGCAGTACCGCAGTACCCTATTTCTGGATTTGCTATAGGTGCCTGAATTTGTGTAACGAACTGTTTTATAGTTTTGGCTGATTGGTTCATACTTAAAATATTTTCTTACGGATTTTCTTAATAGTTGCAAGTGATTATTTCACCCTAATTTGAAAGAAACTCTTCTTACAATCATTCTACAATTACGCAGTTTACCATCCTTCTATATTTAGGTTTTAACATTTTCTTTAAAACATTCATGGAATTTGTGACACTAAACTTGTCTAAGTTTCAGTTTAGCGTCACAGTGTGCGAAACTAAACTAAAAAAATCTTTGAATGAATTGCACTTAATTTACATCAAAACTTAAATGGAACGTAATGGAAATAAACTAAACGTAGTCTTAAAATATTTAAATGTTAGAACATTAAGTGATTTAAAACTTACAGCAACCAAAAACTTACAGTTTAAAACTTACAGTTACCAAATTTTAAACGTTAATTCATTTAAAAACATAACTTTCGCTGTCAAGAACAGAAACCGATTTGTAGGAAAAAAAATCTATTTGAAGGAGAAAAGAGTCAAAATTTAATGCCTAATAAATTGATACCGGTCATATGAATTACTTACTCCTAAAGATCACGTGAGTAATAAAAAAAGCATCATCAGAACTGTCAAAAATTTCGATTTTGACTTAAGCGGATGATTAAGTGTTTCAAAACTTTCAAAAAGTATTAAATGATATACATGTATCGCTCTTCATAAATAATGAATATATTGGCTTTAATTTAATGGAGTCGCGTTATTTTATTTCTTAGTATGCCGCATTTTTCCTTGAAAATATTCGATCAATTTTCCAGGAACTTGCTTTCTCAGATACGGTAAAGGTTATGCCAAAAGCATTTTCTTTTAATGAGATTTATGCGTGTTTTTAACACATGTAACAATAACAAAAAGTTTCCCCGCATTCCATTAATTTAATTCACATTTATTTCAATTAATATAATTATTAAATTATATGCAATTTTTATATCAACTATAATTTGCATAAAAATTATGAGTAAAATATTATATACTTTTCAACTTTAGACGCATAATTTAAAAACTTTCGATTTAATAATTTTGAGCCATATGATACTTTAAAATGTGCTTCAAGTGCACTACGTTTATTTCTTCGAGCTTTCCTTGACCTAGAATAGGCTTAGTCTGTACAGGACATTGTTTTAATTAAGCGTTTGTGGGGAATGGCCGAACTATGAGATGTCATTTAGCCGTCTCGTCATCGAGAACGTCGCCCAAGGTACACCACAAGAGAGAATATAGATTTACATTCAAGAGAAAGAGGAAACTCAACCCTACTTTCGAAGGAGAATAAACCGAGGGAATGTGGATCTGAAGCTCTCTAGCCCTTCTAAAAGACTCCAGATTTGCTTAGATTCCCGATTTTTTTCTGAGATTCTAAGATTTTCAGAAACATTTGAAAACATCAAGTTCAATAAATTCTAATATTTATGCTTTTCACTTTGCATTAATGCGGAGATGAACGTACAAATTTTTTACACTTTATATCAAATTAATATTAATCTGATCAATGAAGCAATTGTTAAAGACATTCCATTTTGCAGATATTTTCCGTTTCAAGATACCCTGACTGTATAGGAGATTTAGTTTCCCAGACTAAAGGAAGTCAGTATTCTTAAAAGCATGTCGTTTGCAGTAATCAGTTATTTTTCTATTCACGACATTAAAGTTCGGACTTAAATATAATCAAATTAAATAACTGATTTTGTTTACTTCTTGAAAAGAATAAAAAACCAACGGTGAAGTTTGAAAGCTATTATTGGAAAATATTTTAATAAAATTTGATAACCTGCATTATAAAGTCACTTAAAATTATTAAGTTTCTGGTTAATGTACATCCACTCGAAAATTTTCATTCACAATTAGCTTCCAAAAGATTCTTTTTTATCATCAATTCCACATAAATAAAAAGTGCATCAAATGTTCTTGACACCTTAAAAGCAATCACTGGTAAAAGTTCTGTTTTCTCTCCAACCGTAGATAAGTGTTTTTCTCCCTTTTTTTTCACTAAAAAGTTGCTGTCAACCAGTGTCGATGAAAAAATAATGATGCGGATGTCTGTTTCCTGTCGCTCTTGCCGTAAAGGAAGGGAAAAAATGAAATCCCCTTAATTCTTCAAGTGCACTTTTTCAAATACTTTTGTTTCCAAGCGGTTGGGAAAAAGCTGATGCTTCCCAGTTGGTGGCATAAGAATGTGATGCAACTATTAAACGAGAGCATGGAGCATTTTTGTTTCGTAAAATATTTACTTGAAGTTGAATGTAGCAAGGCTTTTATTGGTTAATTTCATAAAGTACAAAACTATTCAAACTCCAGGAAACATATTCAAAATTCATAGGAATTTTAGTTACGAAATCGATGTTAGCTTTTATTACATTGAGGTAGAGCTAAGCGCTTAACCTCTTTATCTTTGATGATACAACAAATATACGTATGTTACAGAAAAGATTTATTTGAATGTTTTTGACTTCGGGATAATGGCATAATTGAATAAAAATAATAATGATTGCCTTTTTAAACAAGAACGTCTCCCCGATTACTGTCACAGAGACCGTTATCGAGACCATTTTGGGATTAGAGCAATTAAAATATACCAAAAAATACAGAATATTTATAAAGCTTTCTCAACCAAAATTTACAAAATAAGATAGCTATGACGCACAGTAGATAACCCGTTAATGCGGTAGCCACCTCAGTTCACATATTTAGTCTCATGTGACCCTCTCGGGAGTGTAATCTCCCTCTAGTGTGGCTCCTTTGGCCTTACGACACTTGTAAACCCTCTGGAGTGTGCCAAAGATGTAACACTCTGGGGAGTGCCAAAGATGCTGTCTTTGCACCTCAATCTTTGCTGTTCTCCAGGACCTTCACAACCATATATAACAGTTTCTGTAACTGTGGTCAATCGCCAAAAGTTCTCTCCAAACCGTTGTCAACTTGATTACCGAGATTACCCATTTACTCAATGTTAAATGCACTTGCCCCTTTATTCTTACTTTTCCAGCACAGCTTTCTTTTAAAATTTGTCTCGGGCTACATTTGGAAGGAAAACGCTAGTAATAATCAATGAAGATGTGAATTTTGAATATGCCTGAATTTTTCATTTTGAATGTATTGGAAATATATCATACTTGGGAAAATGGGACAGCTGGAAGGATGAAATATCTAGTATATTAAAATGATGAGCCCCTTGGACCATTAGACCCAAATCGGCAAAATAATCGGTCAGAGCTGAATGACGAACTTTTGCGAATCAGATAGGCTTCCAAGCGTATCAAAGAATCTCCTTAAGAGCCTTTTAATACGAGTTAAATGCTATTAAGCAGTTTGTGATGGATAAAAACCTTGAAATCGTAGCATTGAAATACTAAAACTAGACTCCAAGCGACTGGCAAAACGCAACCCTTTCTGGTGAATAACGGATTTTGTTTTCATAGAAGAAACGGATGGGGTTATATTAGTAATTTTTTAAATCAGACTTCCACAAAAGTTTGCAAAACGCAGACAGACTTAGCATAATAGGAAGGTGATGTTCTGATGGATTGCCTGCTGACATCTCTAGAAAAAATTCTGAATTTTCATATGGTTACTTTTTGACCTTCACAGATCTGGTATACCCATTTATGACATCAGCTTAAGAGAAGCAATGTTATAGATCAGTATAAAGCAATATGTCATGTGACAGTGCCAGAATCGTCATTCAAAGATTTAAGAAGCACAGTGAAGTGTTAAAAAACGCTTTACCACCTGATACTATAGAAATTAAGACTAATGGACATTGTACAAGGTCTCGATAAATCATATAGAATAGTGAGCACTACTGGCCGGCTAACTACTGGTCGCCGGACCTCATGCGAGCCCCGAAGAAATTTTATGCGGTCCGCGAATACATTTCATATGTATTTAAGCTTTCAGAATTTCAGTTATTTGAAATTCGAGTTTATAGCATTTTCATTTCCATTAAAAGCAAAAATAAACAATCACTAGAAAATCGATGTTAATTTCGCTAACAACAATCGCTTTAATCGCCATAACAATCGTTAGAAAATCTTCAATAATTTAAAATGTAATGCAAATGTTACTCAAAACTTTCCAGATACAGATTTCATTAAAGTTTATTCGTACTCGTCAAAAACTAATTATGTTACGTTTCGAGCTTTTGCACTAAGAATAGTCATTTTATTCGAGAATACATTCATGTGCGAACAGCCTTTTTTACATAGGAAAACTAATAAGAAGACAGAACAACTGACCGATGAGTATCTACAATTCGTGAAAAAGATAGTTTCCAGTATTTTCTTTCCAAGCCTACAAACTTTATCAGAATCTAATATCAAGTGTCAGGCTGAAGTAAGAAGTAAACAGTTTATATGTAATTATTTGCATACAAACATATGCATTTTTATTTGTGCGCCGAAGAAAAATTTAATAAATTAGAGGAAGAAAAGTAGGTTGTCATTATTTATTCTCAAACTTTCGCCCACTTGTAAAAGTTTCTCTAAAGATTTAGAAATTTTTCATAACTTGTTTATTTTTAGTTTAAATTCAAGTACGCTCTTTAATACCTAATTAAACATGCTACAATTATTTGAAAGGAATGTCAGTCTAAGAATTTAATAATTATCTGTTAGTATGTTTGAATTACATACTCTAACAATAAATGTCTCTGGAAACTAACTTGCATTAAACTTTAGAATTCAGATAGAAAATAAATAGAAATTTGAGCAAGTATTTTTGTTCTTTATGATATTATTATTATTGTTTATATCACGTTTTCATAAATGCTTATTAAGCGAAAATTAAAATAAAAAATATTTTTAATTAATTGTTGATAAACAATTTTTATTTCGTAAAAATAAATATGACTTCTCAGTTGTTTCCAAATTGTGCATGCAATCCGCATACAATATGAGTTTGACATCCCTGGTATACAGTGACGGATCCTGAATCGAAAAATCCATAAGACCTGGGATATAAACTGTAGTTTTCTTTGATCAGAGAGAAACATGCTGTGGTTATGTTTTCTGCTACAGTAACATAGGCTTGGCACGGGTAGGTGTCATAATAATGGAATTGTATTTAATTTAAGACCATATGATTTCGTTATTACTTTAACCATACTCTTAAAACCTTACAAAAGCAATATCTACAGCACTTTCTCCATATTCCTTTACTAGTTATCTTAAGGTATTGAATAAATAATCAGTAACATCGTATGCATGTTATAATAGCCATCTTGGAATGATCGAATGAGGTTTCGAAATGTTAAACCAGTTCTTTCCCATTTATCTCAACAATGCTAAGATGTTGATTATTAGTGCATATCAACTTTGACATCTATTGTAAAGCAGAGTAACAAAGAAATGATGGCTTCCTTTTAAATTTATACACCCCGTTATTTTTCCTATTGAATAAATGCAGTCTAATTTATGATGCGGGAAGATTATCAGAATATTAATGCCTTATAAATATGTTAACCGAAAAGAAATCTTCTATTCATAATTTATATAGAAAAAACGTTCCGGAAACTCCATTTTTGTTGAACAGTATGAAAATTCCTAAAGTAGATTGTTAATGCCAACCAGTAGTATATCAGACATACATTTTCATGGAAAATCACAGAACCTAACGAAAAAATGAGCGCATATTTCCTACTTAATTTATGGAAATGGTATACTTTAGATGATAAACTTGAATTGAGTAAAACGAGTAGAATAAAATTTCATGCTATCTTCGCATGATTCATACTTTACAGGGAGTTTATCCTTTCTTCTTTGAATATTATATCAGATATAAACCACTGCATGCATTATATGATTTTCTAAATATGAAATTAACGTAACATGAAAAGAAGTGAACTTCTAAGTAAGTTGAAGTTGACTTCTAAGTAATTTAATTTATAAAGTATGATATTACACATCATAAATATGTTCTGTTAGTTCACTTCTAAACTTTGCATTTATGCCTTTGGATGGCATTCTTGAAGAACTGTAGGCTATAGTATAACACAAGGTTGGCCGTAATTTATGTCAGTAATAGCCTTATGCCAGAATTCAGGGAAGTTCGATTAGTATTAGTTCGATCGATTAATAGTTCGATTCAGTAAAATTCGAAGACAACTAGATTTTCCAAAAGCCACGAAGCCAAATTTACATCATTTCAAAAGTAGTGAAAGTGTTTCAAATGGAAAGAAATGTCTGATTCTACGCAATAATTCAGTGGAAATTTGCATGACTTTAGCATGTGATGATGCGTGGAAGACAACGAATTTTCGGATTTTCTTAAATCTGCGCCACAGCGACTCAGATCGTTTTTCTTGCAGCTCAAAATTATCCCGTGATTCCCCTTGCATGCTCGTTGCGCGGCAAGTAAGGAATTCATCAGTTATTCTAAAATGTTTCGAGTTCTCGGAATTTTCTAAGGGTAACATCGTTTTCTAAGCTGCTACTCATCGGATTTATTAGAAATTCCAAAAGCATAGCCATGTCATAAATTTCTCATCAATTCGAATGTCGAATCAACTTCTAATTTACTTTAAACTTGTATCAAATTCTGTATGATATTAAATGTTCCTGATGCATTACATGTGTTTTCTGTCCTTCTCACATATGACCAATTTAGTTTATACCACTACTAAGGATTGCGAAATTCAGCAGACTGGTTTCTGTAAAGAATCCACAAACCACCATCTATTTATTCGTAAAGCATCTAAAAGCAAATCTAACTTTTAAAGATTTTCTTTACAGTATTGTTTGATACACTCAGAGCAATATCGATTTTCTTATATTCTGAATAAAATTATCAAGTTTCTGAGTAATAAGGGCTGAAATAACATAATTTCGCTTGGATACTGCAGTTTAAGTTTTCTAATTAACTTTGTAGAAAAATGAAATAAATTACTTACTTTTTTGGAAATGAGTAGTTTTACTTTATCATGTTTCATGCATACATTTTGTTTTCATAAAAGTCTCCCCACTCGCCTGCCAGAGCCACATACTGCTCGCGATCCACAGTACAGCCACTCCTGCCATATATTAAGTTATGCTCGGCTACGTATTTGAGGTAGCGAATCTGCACAGGCTACCAAGCTATTCACGTTTATGGAATCAACTGCAAGGTAAACTTCTGTAATTTGTTAGCCCATCGTTCGAGCTTTGCAAGAGTATAACTGACTCATTTATACACTGCACAGTAGCACAAGTAAGTTCTTTAATATCTCCAGCTAAAAGCTCATTTTCGTATGAATGCTGATTAGAGAGATGCAAATAAATCTGCTATAGCATCTTTACAATGACTTTGTTTGCTACCGCCATTGATACCTTTATCTCAGTGTAAATGGTCATTTATAATGTTGAATAGTCGGAACTTAATACATATTAAAATGAAAACTATTCAGAATGTTTCAAACATTCTTTGTACCTTTGACGAAATGATTCCTTTCATTTGCACAGTTTCCTCTCATTTTACATTAGGTGAATATGTAATTTCCTTTCATGAAAATAACCGTAAATAAGTACTGAGCAGTTGTGAGCTTTTATATACTTTATAACTTCAATTTTCTGATCTGAAATTTGCAATCAATACACTGAATTCATTGAGAATGAACGTCATAGTTAGATGATTTCTGTGTACATTTGTATACTTCCACACACTTTAAAATGTGAGTTAGAAGAAAGGCACATGATTTATCATCCCATCTTACTCTCTGACTACAGTAACAGCATACTCATAGTTAAGATTTAAAATAAAACCAATTTGTTAACACTTCAACCTGATGGTTACAGAAAACACAAGCTCCACTAGCTTTCTGAGATAAAGGAATTTATCTCAGAAAGCTAGTGGTTAAGGTTCAAGCCAAATTAGAATGTTAAATGCACCCTTGAGTAGTGCTAGGTATTCGTGAAACCAATGCGGCTTGCCGAAGTTAAAGGAATAAATTAATTCTAGCAGCAGGAAGGCGGAAAACAGTAAAGCTCTCCCTCAAATCAAGAACTCTGCGTTTGTTCATTCTTTAACTAATTCGCCTTCTGGAGCAAGTTGATGAAAGTGGAAGTATAGGGAAATTAACAGACTGGATTAATTAATGTAAAGTCTTATTCATTTTTCTTCATTTCTCAGCGACAAGAATTGAGGAATTAAAATCCAACCAATATGAAGACCAAATTCTCCCTTACGCTCATTTTGAATATAACCAATGAAGAATATTCAATCATGGAGGTTTCTTTCGCGTATCCCGAGCAATAAATTTAGTCTACAATGGTAATTTAAATTTTCAATTTTTGGACATTATTCGACATTAACATCATTCATGCAATTGCAATTAGTAAAATCATGCTTACATTTAAAATTTTATTTTCTTCTGATGATTCTGCATAAGAATTTGAAGTGATGAAGATATCTTTAATGCAGAAATCATCGAACAGTAGCTGAAGATGTATTTTTCGAATGAAACAATGTGAAAAACACTCTAAAAATATATTGTTCATAGAAGAATATGCTCACGAACGTCCTCTATGCTGTAAGGTTTAAACCCCTAAAACCTTTATGTTTCTCAGTTTAAAATTTATTATTAATTTTTAATCTTACTTCGAAGGAGGAGAGATGAAAAATGAGGAACGCCTTCGCCGAAACACGAACCTCTGGAATACGCGCCCAGCGTGCTGACTACTACACCATGAAGGCATGCGAAAAAGGCGGGAGAAATACCTTATAACCTATCCTCCAAGAAAAAATTCTAGATATTTTAAGAATAGACAAAACTGTTAGAATAAATAAGTAAAAGCATTGTTTTCTTCCTGTATGACCAACTAACTTGGAATTTATTAGTTATATCTTTATCAGAAGTATCTATCAATCCTGTTAGAACGCAATCATATCCTGTTAGAAAATAGTGATTTCACATAGTCCCAGTGCAAGTACAAGTACATGCAAGGATGAATATCTTGTTCTACCTATGTAGAATAATAAATAAAACGTAACATCGTTAACAACTGCGTTTATTACTACAAGCATTAATGATCTCATTATACAAAAATTATGTAACAAATATATCATATATAAATAATTACGAGTTAAAGTAAAAATCATATATAAATAATTCTATTAATTCTATCAGTTAAATCAATTAATGAAAATTAGATTTCGCATCTTAAATCAGTTTTTATAATATACAAAATATAATATTTTATAAACTATTTATTTCTAATATTTTATGAAAGAATTTTAAGCTAGTTTTTTGGTCATTTCTTTGAAAAAGGTTTAAACTTTTTCCTTGAAAATAAGATATTCGTTTTATTTAACCATTAGCTCAAAATTAAGCGGGTTTTAGAATGATAATGGAATCATTATTTGAAAAGATACTTGCTACATATTTGTTTTCTGATACACATATGAGAGTATTTGTACCAACTTGCAGATGTTATTGAAAAAACAGACTTCATGGTTCTAGATATCATCAAACTATTTATAAGAACAAAACGAGAAAGTCTCATGGTTTTTGTCTTTCATTTTGAAGCAATTCTGACTACATCTGTTCTGCAGACTCAGATTTCTTAGTAAATTCGCCATTCTTGTATTGTTCTATAGTACTCTGAATTCTATAAGTTGAGTTCCTGTTTCAGGGTCTTGAACACAACCAAGCCTTTTGCAATTTCACCTGAAATGATATATCATATTGAGCATAACACAATTCATTTACAGAAAATAAATGTTTATGTTGTGGGTAAAAGGCGCGCACATTTTGTTGTACAATTTATTCTTGTTCCTACTAAAGAAAGGTTTCGAGGAAAAAATGATAATATCTTTCTTTTGAATTCATATAACGAATTTGTATATATTCATTTACTCATTCACGTCCATTCATTCATTCCTTATTCTTAACATGAATGTAGTTTTCATGTCTAAATGAGTCACACTGAGATGTTTTAGCATTATATGTCATTATATCCGAATTTGTTTACTTTAAGTTTCGATAAATATTGAGTTCATAATTTTTTAATTAATTTAGAAGGAAACAGCATTGTAGTGCAACAAAAACTATCCCATACAGAACTTTCTATTACTATATCCTGTATCATACTAAATACAGGATATAACGTTAGAAATGTTTTAACATTTATGTCAAACTAAATTTATGATAATGTTTTAATATAAATTTTATGATAATTTTTAATAGATTTAGTTTCACAAAACATGTTGAAAGGCTTAATACATACTAAAATGAAAATTATTCAAAACATTTCAAATATTTTTTGTATCGCGACGGAATGATCCCTTTTATTTACGCAGTTTCCTCTCATTTTGCATTTGCTGAATGTAAAATTTTCTTTCATGTAAATAAATGTAAACAAGTACTGAACTTAATAATTTCAGTTTTCTAATTTAAACTTGCAAATAAATATATTTCTATAAAATATTCTTCCAAAATAATCCCTTTATTTGTTTTATGAACTTAGAATTCAAATGAAGTTTTATAAGCTGAAAAGTCACCTACATGAGTATTCTTTGTTGCAATTTCCGTTCCCGAATTTTAAATGTTAAAACAAATCACCATTGCAAAAGTTTTTCGACGATAAATATTGTTAATCTCAAAAACAATTAGTATATGTTCTTCTCCGGACGCAGAATAATATTTAACCTTCTGTATAATACTTAGAAGAAGAATAGTTACTAGAATAATAGTTCTAACTACCTATTACTCTGACACACATAAATGATTTTTATCGTGAATACGATTATACATTTTCTGTAAAATAATTACTTTACAATAAATAAACATTATAAAACGTTATGGCCGGTGCTTAGCTTATGAGATGTAGGACGTACAAACGAAGTAACCCTAAATTCAATTTATTGAAATTAAAAGATCGTAGTATGAGCTGCAGCATAATATGTTGATTCTATGTGGATAATGAAAGCTTTTGAACCCGCATATAATTCTATAAAACGTTGTTAAACTAATTAATTGCTTTCTTTGACATCCTACTAAAGTAATATATTCATAAAAATGTCCATTTATATTTCCACGCAATAAGCGTCGTTTTTGGCTATGGCTGCCTTATAAGAGACAATTATATTTTCATGTACTACCAATTATTAGATAAACATTGGCAAAAATATTGGTACTTTACAGCTGTAGTAGTCTTATGGAAACGACCGTAGTGATTCATTTTATTGCTCATTTTGCTTCCTGTCCTGAAATTAAATACCGCTGTAAAATGTTTGGTAAAAGAAGAAATAAGAGCAAAACAATTATTGCTCTATCGTAATTCATTTTCTATCGTAATATCTAATATAATTTGTAATTTTTCATTGCTTAAAACAAAAACTGTCGATTAATAAGTATAAAAAGCCAAAATCAAGAAGCCAATTTAGTGTATAAAAAGATATTTTTCAAGTTTCATTTTGAAATATTTCTATTTTCATATCTTTGAGATGTTACGTGTTAGTTTCAGACAGTGAGAGATTTGTCTCTTGTTGTCTGTTTTGAGATGTGTCTTCAACAATACAAATTTGGAAAGCATGAATCAATATATTTCGAAGCTTCTCTGGCGATCATATCTTACAAAAAAAAACCCTCCAAAAGCGACCAGTATTTCTGAAATTATGAACTAACTTACAGTACTCGCCAGGATTCGAACCTGGATCTCTCGAATACGCGCCGAGTGTGCTACCGTTACAACACGAAGGCATGTTGGAAGGAGGGAGAAAATACCTCGTTAGTTTACTTGCCAGCTAAAAGAAAGCTCGTTATTAAGCCTTGCACAAATCACCGAGTACATCACTTTTCTACAAGAGAACATCGCTTTCCATTGTTATTAGCCCAAAGCGATTATTAGTGTCAAAGTACAATTTTGAGTTGTTTCACTTTTCATTCGAGTCGGTTGCTATTCAGCTAAATGTAAGATATTTATCCTTTAAACTGAATATATCTGTTATTGATTAGCAAGCTAATTTATTTAAAAGCAATACACGCAGGTCTTAGGAATATTTTTTTATTTTTTAGTCTAACTGATTTAAAGAAAATTGTATTTAATTCACGATATATCTAATTAAAAGCATTAAATATTTTTGTAGAATTTATAAATGTTTTCCCTTTTTTAAATATGCAGAGGCTATATAACGTTCCAATATTAGTCTAAATATGTATTCATATAGTAGTCTATAAAATTATTAGGTATTCCACCTGAGCCATCTCTGTTGAGAAAGTCTATTGATAAACCATATTGCTTTTTAAATCATCAAAATCTGCGAAATCCTATAAAACTGATTGTTCTTTCTCAAGAGCTTTATTGGGTATACATTGTTATTTAAGATATTCTTATTTAAGACAGCTGGTTTCAAGTTCAGATTTATCTCTTTAATTCTTAGAAATTAGTTCTTAACACGTTCGTTGCCATCTACAAGAACACCTGTAATTGGAAGACTGAATTTATAGTGTCATTAGGTTATTTTGAAGCAGGAAACAGGAAAAATGTGCAGTGCCCTCGCCGGAATTCGAACCGGGATCTCTCGAATACGCGCCGAGTGTGCTACCGTTACAACACGAAGGCATGTTGAAAGGAGGGAGAAAATACCTCGTAAGTTTGCTTGCCAGCTAAAAGAAAGTTCGTTATTAAGCCTTGCACAAATCACCGAGTACGAGTATTGCCGTAGCAAATGCATCCAATGTTTAGATGTTTGCTTGGAGGTAGTAATTTAGCGTACTGAAATGCATTTATTTTTAGAAACGTAGATGTTATAACTAAGTATTTAGAGGGAAATTTAGATTTCCTTTTCTTCTTTTTTTCTGGGGGGGGGGGATTTTTCACTTGGAAAATGTTATGAACAGATTGTTTTAATTATTGTTCAGTAACTTGTGTAAGACTAATTGAACGTATTGTACATTGAAAGTATTGAACGTATTGACAACAGGAACATAAATATTATTTCTTATGCCAATTACGAGTATACCCGTGCGAATTTATTAACTGCTAAAAGTAATCTGTTATATCTATATTTAAATAATAGAACAACAGAAGGAAATTTGAAAGCATAAAAGTTCAGATAGGATATTATCATGAGCGAATAGATCCCAATATTAGTTTTGACACGGAACATGTTAAACCAGTACGCCTGTTTTAACTGCTTAAATTAAATTTTTTCCAGGCGTTAAACTGGATTCTGAATTCCAAGAACCTGCTGTATATTTTTATGATCTAATTTTTTTTTTGTTTTAAATTTTAATGGTAATTGTTTTAAGACTAGAGGTGCTATTGGTTTCAATCTTCTCTTTTTTGTCAGTATCACTTTTCAAATAAGGGGAAGTTACCGCTAAATATTATTGCCATGTATTATTTTTAGAGAATAATGTAGCGAATATGAAAAGATGAACGGCAACATTTATTATTCTAACGGGAATTCTTAGAGTAGGTTGTTTTGAACTACATTTTACTGTCGAATTTTATATGACGGAATTACGAAGCAAACCCTGTTTAATAATAAAGTTAAAAAGAGAATGCGAAAGTTTGTCCAAGAGCAGACTGGTAAACAGACTGGCTCGGCGAGAGCGTAAAAATACCTAAGCAATCTCTGATGCTACCTTAAAATCTGAATCTTTTCAGATTATTATTATTATTATTATTTGTGAATTTTTATTCTACCATTCTGAAATCTTCAAATATCAGTATTTTATTTCATTTTATTCTACGAAATATTCGTCAGTTTTAAAGATGGTCAATCAGATTAAAAAGTAAAAACTTCTCAAGAACTGCATTTATTTCTTTCAAACAGCTTAGTTTGTTAGTCAATAGTACACAGGTTAAAATAAATATCTTACGTTTTACCGAATGACAACAAACTCAGATGAGACGTGAAACGACGCATTTACAGTGAACGGCGTTTACACTGGGCGACATTTTATGAAGACGGATTTAAAGTGAATCAAAGCGAAATCCTGTTTTCAATAATAGTCCTTTTTGTCTAAAACTTACGATCAATAAAATCAGTCTATTATTATCCTCTATGAACCATTCAGTTCAAATTATAAGATTAAATTTTTCATATTTTTATTTTATGTTTTTACTGGTTAGAATTTATTAATTTTGAGATATTTCATTTGCATACTGTAAAATATATCCTGTCAAATAGTTAAATCTGGGAAATCTCCATATACTATAATTGGAAAAATACATTCAATGTTTGGGGCTTGGTCATCACATGAACATGTCAGGTTGTAGAGACATTAGGACTTTTTGGAAGCAGGAGATGTGAAAAATGAGCAATCACCTCACCGGGACTCGAACCACGGACCTCTCGAATACGCGGAGAGCGTGCTGACCACTACACCACGAAGGCATGCCAAGGAGGGGCGAGAAACACCCCCTTTTAAAGGACGACTGAAGATTAGGGAACCCAGTCGCCAAATTCTGGTGGTGGAAAATCATCATCCACCATCTTTTTAGTTCGGGCGCCACTGTAGAGTCACCAGGTTATTTTTTGGAGAAGGAATCATGAAAAATGAGCAATGCCCTCACCGGGACCCGAACTACGGACCTCTCCAATATGCGCCGAGTGTGCTGACTACTACATTCTGAAGGCATCCCAAGAAGGCGGGAGAAATACCTCATATACTCCCCCCTTTTAAAGGGCGACCGGGGATTAAGGGACCCAGTCGCCAAATCCTGGTGGTGGAGAATCATCATCCACCACCGTTTTAAGTTCGGAAGCCACTGTAGAGACATTTGGTATTTTTTAAAGCAGAAGAGATGAAAAATGAGCAATGACCTCGTCGGGACTCGAACCACAAACCTCTCGAATACGCGCCGAGTGTTCTGACCACTACACCACGAAGGTATGCAAAGAAGGCGGGAGAAATACCTTATAAGGTAACACGTGAACAGTTCTGCAAAGTTAAGAGAATATGAATACTTAGCTTTCTTTAAATGGTGCAAAACGTAGTGCAATACATACACACTCATGCCCAAATTTTTCTTTAGATATCCAAAAATAATGATATTCCGTGAAATATCCAATCGATATAATCCTTTTTGGAAGTAATGAGTGGAAGAAAAGTCTAATTAGCATTATCCTGTCAAAAAATATCACGGTTTCTAAAATCAAAGTACATATCTGAGTGTATTTCTGCAATACAATGTTAGATTTCAGAATGTAAGACCTCAAAATGTTTTGTTATAGTTCCGAAATATCATTTGGAAGCATCTGTTGAAGTGGCGAATCATCGGCCGTTTAAAAGCAGAGAACACAATTATGAAAGCAGTGAGATGTGTGAATATTTGAAGACAGATAAATTTTGCATTATGAAAAGAACTTCAGAATTCTAAAACTGTCGTATGAAGGCTTATACACAGTTGGTACGTGATACCTGTTTCATAACATCGATATTTGTTAATAACAGCCCGTCATAATAGGAAGTGTATACAAATTCAGATCTTCCAGCCACCACTGGAACTGTTGTATCATGGCAAACGGCATATGAATGGCTTCATCGAAAAGTACTTTACGCCAGAAAGGCATTTTTATGCGTTTCACTGCCTTCACAACAAAAGACGAGACATTTTAACTGGTGCAAAAACTGGAGTTAACATCAATTGTCCCATGTTCTCTTTACTGTTGAGTCAAGGATTAGTTTGTTTAACATCTACTTCTAAACGTGTTTACATCAGGAGAAAGTCAGAAAATTTACATCTAACAAAATACAAGAAATCTTCCTTCGAATATTATAGAACGTAACTATTTCTCTAATGCCCGTGTGATGGTATTGGAAGGAATAATATACGTATATTATAAGGTTTATCCTAATTTTATTAAGAATTATTTCAAGTTATGCACCTTTTCTATCAATTCTAATTTCAGCTTACAATTTCCTACCAGAATGTAATTTCAAAAACGCAGTTAATGCAAATGAGTACTATTTAAGTCGATGTTTCGCCGACTTCACCAGAGAGAGTCTGATTTTCCTAACTATCGCACGTTTAGTTCTTTCTTAGGATACTATGCTCGGCCATACTTTAGGCCCTTGCTTGGCTTTGCCGATTTAATTAATATTTAGGGAATAGAATTCTGATAGCATTGGCTATACCTTCCAGATAACTTTAGTTTAGCTTAGTTTAGTTTAATTTCATAATTATTTAAGTTCAAACCCAACTGGAGGCTTAGTTTATACTGAGTAGGAGTTGATTGTATTTATCCTAAAAAGTAAAGGGTAGTTAACCCTTCTTAAATCTTACTTGTTTATTCTCACACTTAAGCGATTATTCGCTTGTTAGTGTTTGTGGGGATCTAAGATCAACTCTGGAATAAGTAAAACCCCACAATATATATATATATATATATACCCGAGTTAAAAGTCGCAATCGTTGATCGTAGACATACAAGAAGAGTTTTAAATGATAAAAATATTTCTGTTTTTGCAACTGAAAGATTTAAAAAATTAATTTTGGACAAATAACGAAATCTAAAATTTAATGAGGTCTCCCGCTGTCTGTACTCAGAAATTTCTATACTCGCTATGAGAACCCAATCATTTATATGTATACTACAAGACTTCTTTGTACGGACTATTAAATTATAAGCATTTTTTCCTGCATTTCATTTTAACATGTTTGGCAAGATAATATATATTGCAATTTATATTTAATACTAAATCGCCCTGAATACACTGGTGTGCAAAAATTAAGGACGAGACGGTTTTTTCAATATAACTTTGTACAAAAGCTTCCCAAATCAACACATTTAATACCGTAAAATCCCCAATATGTAAGGACATGAGTAATGTAAGCAACACTTACTAAAAGAGAAATCAGAGGGATAAAAAGAAGCATTATTGAAAAAGTAGCATGGAGCGCGATGCGACTGAAGGCCGAAACATCCCTGTGATGGGTGTCCAGCAAGAAACATCCGGTCTTTAATAGGGGATATGATCTCCCCTGACTGCTAGGCAGGTTTCACATCATTTGCGCATGATGGATATGTGGTTGTTAATGAGTTGTTGAGACACTGTACCTCTTGTAGCACCAATCGCAGTTTCGGAATCGTTACTGGCGATAAGTTACGTGCTGCCACGGGTCTCCCTAGTAAGTTCCGTACATGCTTGACGGGATTTAGATCCAGAGACCTTGCCGACCAATCCATGTGTTTAATATCTTCACTCTCCAACAGCTCTTCGACAGTAACTGTGAGATGAGGTGGAGCTTTGTCGTCCATGAAGAGGAACTGAGGCCCTATAGACCTTGTGAAAAGACGCATGTAAGGAAGAAGAACCTCGTTACAATAGCAGTCCCAGGTGACGAACCTCCTTGGGAGATATGAAGGTCGGTCCGGCTACCAAGCATTATGTCTGCTCGAACGCGAACTCCGCGACCTCCAAAACAGTCCCTTTTGATGATGTTGAAGGGGTTATTGCGTGTTCCCCGCTCTGTCCAGATGTGTATGTGTCTAGAATCGCAACTCAGACTAAATCTGCTCTCATCTGTAAAGAGTACTCGTCCCCATTCATTGTCTCTCCAATTCCGGTGTTCCCGGCACCACAAAGAACGCCTTCTCCGATGGGCAGGCGTTAGAGGTACACACCGTACAGGGCGTCGTGCAAACAGACCACCACCGTGCAGTCTTCTGGCCACGGTAAAACGCGATATCGGTCGTCCAGTCGCCTGTGTCGTGTGTCTAGCGATTTCTCCCGCTGTCTGCCGCCTGTTTCTTCTGGCCTGTAAGGCAATATACCGGTCATCTGCGGGTGTGGTTCCTCGTGGACGACCACTACTAAACCCCCGGATAGCTGTTCCTGTAGTTTGAAATTGTCTCCAAAGTCGTGAAACGATGCTGTGAGCAATTCCGAACTCTGCAGCCACACTTGTCACACTGCGGCCTTCCTCCAACTTCCCAATGATTCGACCTCGGGTAAAAGCATCCAGATGTCGTCTAACAGATTGATTATTCGCCATTTCTCGCTGAGGCAGCAACTCGGTGTGATTTTAACTGCTATACGGCGTGCAATCTCTTTGCCAGAAATACTGATCTTACACCGACAACATGCTTTATACTACTCAGACACTCCCCCATTACGTCTACCTGCATATCTGTGCATGTGCTACCGTACATCACCTTACTTAATCTCCTAATTGGTCTTTCTGTCCGCTCTGCCTCTTCGTTCAGCTGATATGCTAATTTTTCGACTTCATCCTTAATTTTTGCACACCAGTGTATTATACTGATTAGCGAGGTCTGACTGTTGTCTCAGATTCCAGGTGAAGTTTCGAATTTCATATAACGCTTGGTTGTTTGAGTGTGTGCCTTTCCACATTTTTCCAGCTGCATTATCAGTTTACTCTTGTGATGCATCCTGGGCAATGGTCTTAACGATAAGACGACTAGATTGCCGTTGAGTTCTGCCATTTCTTGCAAATGCTTGAGAAGCAACTGTTTGGTCATTTGAAAAAAATCTGATGTGTACACCCCATGACTACTTTGTACGGAATATGAAAGTATACGAAATTTTTCTTGCATTTCATAAACTTAACTGAATTGGATTAAATCTACTCCGTCGATAGCGCATAAACCACAATAGAATAAATGTACTCTTTAAAATTTACTGTATTTATTTACCATAACGATACTCTGGCGCTAGGTTCACTTAACAGCGTTACATCTCATTCATTTTATAACCCAGAATGCAAAAAAATTATATCATCTAAAGAATTATCTAATAGTTGCCACATGTTTTATTCAAATACTGTAATAAATTTAAAACGACGTATAAAAGAAATTAAACAAATAAAAAATAAACAGTTTTTCAAAGACGATTCAGCGCTGCTTACCTAATGCGCATGCGCTACTCATAACCATTCTTGTCTGTCCAAAACAGACAAGAATGGTTATGAGTACGCACAGACACACACACACACAATCTGATGTATACACCACATGACTTCCTTGTACGGAATAATAAATTATATGCAATTTTCCTGCATTTCATTTAAACATATTGAATTAACAGTTAATGAATTTTGAACTAAATCTACTTCGTCGATAGCGCATAAACCACAATAGAATAAATGCACTCTTTAAAAATTCACTATATTTATTTACCATAGCCGCGCTTCGGCGCTAGGTTCACTTAACAGCTTTACATTTCATTTATTTTATAACTCAAGATGCAAAAGAAATGTAATTATTGCCATACGTTTTATTCAAATACTATAGTAAATCCAAAACGATGCATGAAAGAAATTAAACAAATAAAAAAGAAAGTTTTTCGCAGCCGATTCAGGGTCGCTTACCTAATGCGCATGCGTTACTCGTAAACATGCTCTTCTATCCGCTATATTTGTTGCTAATACGAAACGCTCCTCGAATTTCACTAGAGATATACTTCTCATTCAATTAATTCTGTTCTCAGTTCACGACAAGGAAAAAGTACATAAAACCTCAAAATATCTACATTAAAAATTGAAAAATATAGAAAAAAATAAAACTCCAAATGCAGTTAAAACAATAAAAAAAATTTTACAATTAAAATTAGAGAGCAAAAACAAGCAATTCGGCCAGCAGGCAAAAAGGCAGATATTTCAGTGTAGAAAAATGGGTTTAATTTTGGTTCCACTCAACAAAAAGACACTGAAGGTTCAGAAACCGAATTCACTATTCTTCAAAGTTTCAAATGTAAACAAATATGGCTGCTATTGTACACAAAAATTAGGCTTCACTTAAACAACTTTTAAATTGTTGATAATTCTACAACTAATGCATGCGGATTAACAAAAGGCATAAAAACCTTAAATGGAAAATAAGAACAACATAATTCAATCATTTTAAAGCAAAAAACCAACATATAAAAATACAAAAACTAAACTCATGGAGCCGCGTAACATAGTGGGTGTACGTATAATATACTTTTTTGGCGCGGACGATTGCAACCAAAGAGCGAGGTGCACAACTACATATTATAACGCTCTGAGGCTATTCGTTTTTCAGTTATGTGAGATACATACATGTACGTATGTATGTACAGACGCCACGAAAGAAATCTCTTCTGAATCCATTTTAAATCAGTTTTATAATTCGTTTGGGGAAAATGAGTCCTTTCTTCGGCCCTTACGTATAGATGTTACGCAAAACATCGTTAAATTGCATTCGATAGTGGTCCAAATGGATATTTTCGTTGATATATGATACCCGGAATTTTTCGTGATTACAATACTTCCTTTACTTCGTAAAAGGAAGTAAAAATAAAAGCACGAGAACTATGACTCTAGAGCAGGATAATAAACAGGGATATTTAATTTCAAAATTTTCAGCTTTATTTGGCCTTTTTAAATTTCCTTGAGGAATCGGTTAATTAACTTAGAATAATTCGAGAAAATAAGTTTAAATTAAGTGAGGCAAAAAATATGTATAATTTAATAGGCATACAAGGAAGTCTTGTGGTGGCCACATCAAATTTTTTCCTTTGTATTGTTGCCTGCGTACGGTTCCGTTATGGGTTGAATGCTCAAGTCGTAAAAAAGTTAATGAAATTTATTCTTTACACAAGAAATAATACAAAATGTTGAAATATTTCCTCAGAGATATTCGTACCATATCACAATATCTCAAACGTTAAACAGAACTCATTTCAAAACAGAGAAACTAATTCGATCTCATAGCGAATTCACTACAATCAATCACAGCATTAAGTAAACATTACAGTGCGCTTAAAACCACAACAACTGAGCTGAGGTGTTTTAATTAGGCTTTTATAAGCTTTTTAGTTATTCACCTGAACATTCTGATCAAATCTATAAATATCTCGATTTTTCTGGACTGCAACAGCAATTACGAGATATTTATTTATTAAATATTAAATGCAGGCGTTGTTGTATTTTTGCTTTTCCGACCTAGCTTTCTCTTCAAATTCTTCCGCATTGCGCGGGAAAATAAAAGAACTTTAATTACAATTCTAAATAAATAGCTAAATAAATACAAATTTCGTAACGCTGCCCCCTTCCCAAGTCCTGCACGCCCCTAGCAGTACAATCCCTGGATAGGAAGCCAAACTTACAACTAAGGCATCAATGCAATAATAAACAGTACATTACAATAACAAAATAAACAATAACTGCAATAAGTAACTTTCAGCAAATCAAACACTATCAAATACTAAACACAAATCAAATACTATCAAATACTAAATGCAAATCAAATACTATCAAATAAACTAAATACGAATCAAATACTATCAAATACTGAATACAAATCAAATCCTATCAAATGCTAAACACAAAAGGATCCATGGTCTTATATTATTTACATTAGTATTTACAATTATATACTGTACGTACTGTAGCCATAGTACAGAGCTAACCTGTCCTAATGAATAACTTTAGGTTTAGAAATCGATGACTTACGGATCCAAACCACGACGTCGTTCAGCCTGTTTAGGAATGTCTACGGACCATCCCAAAGTGACTGTAGTTTCGGACAGCGTCCTGTGCGTCAAGTCGGATTCCACAACCACGCCTTGTCTCCTTCGTTGAAACGACCTTCTGTAGCTCTGGTGTCGTATCGGGTCTTCATCTTCTCCGTGGCCATGTTGACTCGTTCTCATGCAAAATTGTGCATCACTTCAAACTGGGCCTGGAGATTGTGAATGAATTCCTCAGGCGATGAAGGAGCATCCGGAGGGCGACCAAGCGAAAGATCATATGGCAGACGAAAGTCACGACCGAAGAGCATCTGGGATGAAGAAATGTCGTAGTCTCGTGTTTCTCTTCGACCCTAGTATGATTTCGGCAGCTTTCTGAGCATGGTCTTTCAGACAACGCGTCAGCGTTTCGAGGTGAGGATCCTTTTTGATGATGGATAGATATATCCTCTAAATGCTGAAAGTAGTTTGTTGTTTTTGAAGTTAAAAAAAAAATGTGTTTCCTTAAAATGTCCAATCCTAGTATGCAAGTTCAGTAACATCTTCCAAATATGCCGTGTGATAGTAGGTGGCCCTTCCAAAGGTGATGTTCACGTTTAACTTTCACTCTCTGTCGATTTTCTCGCCGAACACAGTCTGGAGGGTAACACGAGATGGTGTCTAAATAAGTTTATCTTTAAATTGTTGAGTTAATCTTTCCGAATGATGGTAACATTAGCTCCTGTGTCAATGATCATATTACTCAGGAACTCCATCGATATGCCCATTAATGGACAGTCTATTACTGTTGCCACACACTACAGTAATCTTGAGCGCTTTAAAACAGGGTTTTTCATTATCTGGCAACCTCCGCTCTTCGATGTGGTCATTAATTTGTTTCCTGCGTCTTTGCTGGGAAATGGTCTCATTTTACGTGATCTGGGGTATTCTGAAGTTCCTTCGTATGTGGCCTTCAACTTCGCAGTTCCAGCATTTAAAGATTGGTTTCCAGGTTTCTTGTCACTCTTTTTCCATCTCACGGCATTTAATTGTCTGTTTATATCCCCCGTGTTATTTTCCGTGCTTTGAGGTGTTCTGCAGTTCCTTCGAATGTGGCCTTCAACACCGCAGTTCCAGCATTTAAAGATTGGTTTCTTGTCACTAATATACCGTCCTAAGGCATTGACTTGTCTGGATGAATCATCTAAACGAGCCATTAGTAGATCCACTGCCTCGTGATTTCGCATAAGTCTGCCTGGGTAGCGATCTCTACGAGTTGTTTGCTGGGCTGCCTCGAATTTTATAGCGTACACTAGAGCACTTTTTAAGTCTTTCACATCAGCCATGCGCAGTGCTTTCTGTATTTCGGAATCCCGGATGCCGTCGATGAAGCATTGCAGGGACAGAATTTCCCTTGTTTCTGTCGGGCACTCCGAAAAGTCGAGCTGAGATAGCCTTTCAACATCCGTGGCGAGCTCCTGGAGTACATCCTTAGGCTTCTGTTGACGATATTTTAATTGAAGCCTGCTGTAATCTTTTAACCACTTCTCCCCAAAACGCAGTTCCAATGTGCCTTACTGAGCTTCAAAATCTAGCCTTTGGTTTTCGGGAAGAGTCCGCAGGATATCCGCTGCGTCTGCTCTCAAAGAAGCCGCGAGATGACAGGTCTTAGCTTAGGAATTCCATCCATTCACATCCGCCACTACAGAGAATTGTGTTTTATACGCTTGGCAGGAGGTCTTCCCGTCACATATGGATAACTCACTTCTTTAAGATGTCAACTTCTTTGGCGACGGCAGCAGAAACACTGTCATCAATTTGCTGTTGGACGGCAGAAACTCTTCTTTCGATTTGTTTATCCACAGCAGAAACTCGTTCTTCTATTTCTTATTTCACCGAATAAACTCTTTCTTCTATTTGCTCTTTCACAGAAGAAACTGTTTCTTCAATGTGTCCAACTTTATTTTCTACAGCGTCAATTCAGACTTCCATAGCCTCAAATTTGTTTTCTATTATACAGGTAACCTCTTCTTTAACAGCTTTCATCTATTCTTTAACAGATGCTTGACCGGCTTCCATCCTTTGCTGACCTGCTTTCATCTCCTCTTTAACGGATTCTTGGCCAGCTCTCATCTCTTCTTGGAATGCAGCAAACGAATACACGAGCTGTCTAAATTGTTCTTCCATCGCTTTAGTGAATGGCATTCAAATCCCACCGCTGCCACTAACAATTTTCCGTGCATACGGGTTCTTTATGGATTGAATGCACAAGTCATAAAAAAGTTGATGAAATTTATTATTTTCACAAAAAATAAAACAAAATATTGAAATATTTCCTCAGATATGTTCGTACAATATCACAATATCTCAAACGTTAAACAGAACTCAATTCAAAACGGAGAAACTAATTCGATCTCACAGCGAATTCGCTACATTCAATCACAGCATTAAGTAAACATTACAGTTCTCTTAAAATCACAACTGAGCTGAAGTGTTATTCGGCTTTTATATGCTTTTTAATTATTCACCAGAACATTCTGGTAAATTCTATAAATATCTCGATTTTTCTGAATGGCAACAGCATTTACGAGATATTTATTTATTAAATATTAAATGCACGCGCTCTTGTATTTTTACTTTTCCGACGTAGCATTCTCTTCAAATTCGTCTGCGTTGCACAGGAAAATAAAACAATTTTAATTACAATTTTAAATAAAAAGCTAAATAAATACAAAATTGGTAACAGTATTTATCTGTTATGATATCATGTAACACTGCACACAAAATCGTAACAGTTCGGGATTTCAGATAAATCCATAATTTTATGGATGTAAGAATATTTTTGAATGAGTGTGTATTTCAATGCAAACAAAAAGCAGATATTATAGCAAATTTTATTTTTGTCTACGAATGCGCAAAAATATCCGCTACTCTAATTAACCATAATTTTAAAACTCCAATAAAAAATAACGATAAGAAATCTATTATATTTGTCTTAAATTTTTAGCGTCATGATTATAATTTTAATGATATCGTAATTGTGTAACGTTTATTCATCAATACAAAATCTATTCCATGCTGAAAACCTTTTCATTATGTATACAATTGCATTTCTGTCACTTATAGTTATTCTCATAACGCGATATATTACCTCGAATCCTAATTGCAGTTTAATGTGTTTTCGAGAATCTCTCCCTTACAGATCCTTCAGACTTGAAACATAGTATATTTCAGAAATTACGGAATGCTAAGTGTGCTTTTGTTGCCGTAAATGCTTTAAATTTACAGATTCGGGCAAATATATTCATTTCCATATCGCGATATACTACATTTACTTGTGGTAGTAATCAATTGCAATTTTCAAATTATTCATAATTTAGATAAATATTATATTATGGACTTAATCAATAGCTTAGTGCGCTTACGTTTAACTCATTATACAATATTAATAGACAAGCGGGGAAAATTAATGAGATAATCAAGAATGAGTTTAGCTTTTTTTAATCTCTTGTGGATTTTATCACTTGTTTGACAATAATATGAAATTAAGTTTGTATATTTTATCGTAGCCAAAAGCTCAGAATTTCCCCACTTGTTGGCTTAGGCCTTGGGCTTCTTCTAGATGACTACATAAATTTACATAGCTCTGTTCAAATATTCAAGAATCCCTCTATACGATGGAGAGAGGGCTCACATTCCAATTCCCCTTTCGCTAACTTCTCGATGGGCCTTTGTTTTCACAGTATTTTAAGTACTCCCAAGTTGTAAACACTAAATATTTTCAAACATCTGTACCTTCTTCAGGCTCGTGGCAGCTGGCTTTTCTATCACCACGTTGCAAGGGTTTTATTGGTTTTATTTGAATTGAAAAATGAAAATGGTTCAAGATCTTTACCTTGATATTTTCAAAATATAATGATATCAATTATAAACAGCAAAAACAAGAATTTTGGTATTACATATCTGTCTAGAAGTGTGCATTGTATAAACATATCAGACTGAAATGAAAGCTAAGTGTTCAAGTTTCATGATTTCGATTAGAATATCGAGGAACAGCTGTGGCATATTCATGTTGATTCGCTTTTTTAATCTTTCGCAAGCATTAGGTTGGAGCAGCAATGATGAAAGCTGGCACCTTAAAGCTTCCATGCTTGTTCAAACAGTTTTGTATCTAATGAATACGTGGACCACCAGGCTACTCTATAGTTTTCAGTATATTATGAAATTATTAGAGAGTGGTGAAGACGGGAATTATCATCAACTGGAATGAAGTTATCATCTACTGCACCTCTATAAAGCTATATACAGGTATCAAGAAAGTCTGTCACATACTTTGATCAGTCATAATTTCATTAGTAGAGATCTGGAGGTCTAGGCTTCCATTCAAAATAATGCCTACCCTAACAATTATTTCGCTATTGTTTTATCAACATCTTTTGATTACACTACCAAATTTATTGCGTGTGTTAGCCTTCTTGCAGATTGCAACACATCCAGAATCATTTCCCAAGAAGACCTGCACTCATGAAGACATTCTGATTCTTTTCAATTATGCTCCAGTTATAGTCTTGAAGGCATACTGATTCTTTCCAACGATGTTCCAGTTATCATGGTCTCTGCCTCATTTTAATCGGACGCTTGCGGTCAGTGGATGTTAAATCATTGGTCTTCTTTCAAAAAGAGCCTTTCATAGTATCCATATGTCGAAGCAAAAAGGTGCTCTTCCTGTTATTCTCTTTGTCCTCAAGAGTGGTTTGATAAGATATTTCTACTAATGGATCGGAAAACAGTCTCTAATGTTAGCCGGTGCTTAAGCCTCTGGATTGATATCAACAGATTTCTTCCTTTGTAACTATTTGAAGGGCAAATTTTGCAGTAAAAGCACCTTGAAACCTCGCAACTTGAAGTAAATGGTCACCGGAATTCAACAATACTTCAAATAAACATGCAACTGCAATGCACGCGAATATATCACATGCTTTAGTAAAGTATCCTTATAACTTGATAAGAAATAGTTGTTCATTACAATTGGATCGTTAAAAACTGTCTCTCAAATGTATTTTAACTCCATAAATGTGTTTCTCTTTGTTATAAATAATATTCTGGACGAATTCTTTCAACTACTATTCGCTTGATAAGTGTGATATAACTACGCCTGTGCTTTTCGATATGCTTGGGTACTGTTGTTCTTAAAGGAATCTAAATCACGAATCGAAAAGGTTCTGCACTATCATAATAAGGCATTCTCTCTCTCTACTTTCTTACTCTTAAATGTTTAGTCAATTATATGTTATCCTACTTATCTGCCATCCTTATTAGCCAGAAACTTATTAGAATCCTTATTAGAATTAAAACGGTTGAGCAGAATACTTAGTGCCTGATACAGAAAGATTCGAGCCTTATTTTTCCAAATAATAAGCTTCTTTTATTGAAATTAATGCCAGAAGATGAAATTTACAAAATTGCATAAAAAACGTGAGTGTAGCAGACATGGTAACTTAATAATAAGATTCCCTGAAAGAAACGGAATAGTAAAGACATGTATGTTGCTGCGTGTTGAGAATAATCCTTCTGATCTGAACATAGACTAGATCAGGTCTACAAATCAGGAACTTATCATAGCCAAGAAGATAGAAGAGACTATCGTTGTCCAAAGCCATGGGTGAAATGAAGCAGATCTCAGGCTACTGAAGAATATCTAAGGCTATCCAATTCTTCTTGCCTTACCATAAATTTATCGAAGGCTCTTTTAGCTCAACGATATTTTACGTGTCTCCATGATGCAAAGGTATAATTTTACAAAACAACCATGCCTTCTGCGGGATACGAAACAATACCCACAATATGGCAGTAAGCATTCGATATTGTAACACTGTTTACAATATCGAATAGGGCGGAAAACCGATGTATCATACGAGAAAATGCAAATAAACATTTCCTACGCTAAATAACGCTAGCTTATTCAGACTCTAAAAAATAAAAAAAAGTAGATGCTATTTTTTTAGGATCAACAAAATGCTATTTCAGACCTAATTATCTTCCAGAATTTGTTCGAGCATAGCGCCAGAATCGGATACCTAATCTAATCTAAACAATTTAATTTGCGGATATATTCATTTTCGTGCCAAACAAATTCCCAAAATATGCAAATAGACGCTGAGGCAATATCATGAACTTTAAGTTCTATAACATGCAAATTCTTATGATTGGTTTTAAACATTAGAATATAAACTGGTTTCATGCGTACTTACCTTTCATTCAATTCCAGATATATTTCATCTAATTCCTACCGAAAATGCAGGAACTTTTGGTACAGTAGAAATTACAACAAATGAATCACACATTCTATAAATCTGAATAAAATTTCGATTCGAATAGAATTATTTGCATACTGAAAATGGAATCGTAACGCTAACGCAACATTAATTCCATTTATCCTTCAAATTTCTTTTATCGTCATACTTAATTTTACAATACTATGTGCAAAAAGATTTAATTGGGAGAAAATGTTACTTCATATAAGGAGAATTCATACACGTGGTTTAATAAATTATTTAACGAACAAAGAGTGAAATACTTTAAGTCATATTTCCTTTAATATGCAAAATAATATTTAATATATTAATCAGATTAAATAAAGAGTGTTATATCACTAAATAAACAGCCAGACGTATTCAATAAAGAGTGTTAGAATCAAACAATAAGCAGTTCTCCGCGAAGTAAAACACAATATTAAATATCAAGAAATTATTTCAATTTACAGTATGTATAATAAAGCTTTCAAATTAATAGTTATCATTGTAATATACAACAACCTAAAATTTACCTATTTAATGTTTTTCTCAGTCTCACATTAATTGATAAGTAAATATAAGCAACATAATTTAGACCACTGCTTAGGAGGAATTAAATACTTTAGGTCAGGGGTTCCTAATCCTATGCCCTCTGACACCTTATGAGAAAGAAATTTTGCTTGACGAAAACGTTGCCACCATGTTCTACATAAAAAAACAGTATGGCCCAAATTTTTAAAAGAATTCATCTCCAATCGATGAGGTAGCGGGTCTTTTTTCTGCTTCGTACACTGCAGTTGCATTCAAGTTTTCATTGAAAAACAAATTCTGTTAAGCATTCATTTATTCGCCAGATTTACATTTTGCTCCCTGGAGTTAAATCTTACAGTAAAGGACAGTGTTTTGACAGGATTTCAAAACTTCAGAAAAGCGTAACAACAAATTGAAAGAACATTCCGATAAACAGTCTTTTAATAACGCATGTGAAAGTTGTATGAACAACATATTAAGAAACACACAACATCAACAGGATATAGGTAGAAGACTAAACCGTGAAAATGGCCTTTTTTTCTCGCAAATTTCGCTATTTGTTGATGAGCAAATTATTAACAGAGAACGAAAAACTGGAATTTCAGCCAGTTAGGTGATAGAGTTTTGTTTTAATGGTTTTTCTTCCTCAAAGCGCGTTTGGTGTAAGGCGAATGTATGTCTAACATCTCAATGAACCAAATGATAGCTGAGACCAGAGTACATTTCAAATATACATTTTCAGATTTGTTAGGTCAGGTAGCCTTTTCCTTCTTATGAAAATTGCAGATATTCTCTCATCATTGGCTCAGATTTCCTAAGATAAACTGCTAGTAAATCTTTAATGCATATATGTAATTTTCTAATGCTGTGATAACTGGATTGATATCAAAGTGTTGAGATAGTAACGGCATATGATAAACGTACCATGAAAGAGTGATGTGTAGCAAATGAATAACGTGATTTACAAGAACGATGAATACGGTATTGGGTCTATCGGTGAGTTCTACGAAGCACTGGTTAAAATTATTCGATGGATTTAGTTATTGAACCCTGGAATATATTATTCCCGAGCAAGATATAATACTGTAAAGAATATAATTGAATTTTTGCAAACAATTCAGTAACACAATATCATGAGTATTAATCGTATATTTGCAACGTTTTTGTAAAATATTTACAACTATTTATGTTATGTGGATAAGGATCGTTCTTAAAAGTATGAATACAAATGACACTGATGTTGATATTACTGATTTCTTATAATTAAAGGAGAACTTTATTTTCAAAGATATTTATTTTTTAGAATTTTTTGTAGTTAAAAATAATACTTTAAACTCCGGAAAATTTTGATACACATACATGAAAATCTAGCAAAGTAAAAAACCAAAAAATAATTAAAAGCAGCCCAACAATACAATGCATCATCCTTTCCGACAGTTTCTATAAAAATTAAACAGCTAAAAAAATCTACGTCTTCTTTTGAAAGAGTGCATTCTTCATTACAGGATATTGATTCCTCGAGTTTCTCCCATCCGCTAGAATTTTCAGCATGTACGTTGTTTACAATCTCCCCCCCCCTTTTTTTTGTTTTTTCTCTTCTTATGTGGATCTCCAAAAAAAATTTTTTCCCTTACCAGTTCATTATTTTCTAGTCAATTTTCAACCTTAATTATTAACTGAAAAAATATTAGAAAAACTTCTGCGGCACTACAATTCTCTTTGTAAAAACTTCATCTCTTAAAATTACCAACAAAAAGTTGTACTTAATGAATAATATATCAAGATTTTAGGCAATGTAAATGAGCTTATCATTTCGGCAAATAAATGTGTGGAAAAATGAAATTATGGCCAGTAGAGGGAAGTCAAAGTATAAATAATGTGTATTTTATGTAAAATTCTTGCGTAAATGTTTTAATAATAAGCGACATTTTTTAACATTTACTGAATTCTCTAACCTTTACTAATTTTATATGTATATAAAGAACAGTGCTAATAACCACAACTGAAGAAAAGTCGTATATATACTAATATGCGTAGGAAAATTTTAGAAGGAATTCAAACTGCTTGCGGTAAATTTTTCATTGTATCTGCTAATATAATAATTGCTGCGACAATTTCTAACATAAAAATTGAATAGCATTTCTCAGAAGATAAGGACTTCACACATAATATTATCAGATAACTATACATAGGGTTAGTCACTAATCATGTACAAAGTTCTGGGAAAGGTAATATGCACAAAGACAAATCGTAATCGTAAAGGAAAAGGGAGTAGAACACCAGAATTCCATTGTTATTGATATAGCGCCACTGCACTAGCTGTACAACTACGCCTCATATTTAATGGATAATACATTGAAAGATGGATCTGAACGTTTTTCTACGTATATTAATCTCACCAGTATATTAAGTGCCCACAAGTAATATAGACACTACACCCATCCAAACATTCACACCTTTCTCTGGGATTCGAGCCTGTGCCCAATGATACTCAAACCAACTTCGCTGACTATTATACCGATTAGGACGGCATCAGAATCATACCGGTGACGGAGGAGCGGAGGCACCAGGCGTCTACCAGAGGTCAGCAGGTGTATGCCCTTCGTCCTCCCCTATCCAGCGTTTATTGAAGAATTTAAGAACTTAGGGGTAGGTTACATTGCCATACAAGGTTATAGCATATAATGGTTATAAAATGGTTACTTTTTTGAAGACAGAGGATGCAGAAATGTATTGCAACGCCAGTATATAAAACAGAGAACATAAAATATAAATAACTATAAATATATGTAAACTACTTATAAAGCATATAACATAAAGCATACATTATAAAAATACATGTAAAACACTCTTCATGAGATACATAAACAATACTAAGGAACTGTATACGGAAGACCCCGGAATGTATTAAATCCTGAGCATCTGATGAGTAGTAGAAACTAATTATTGCACAAAGTTTTGATCTCAACAACAAGCAAATTGGTCGCTTTTATGCCGTATTATATTGTATTTAATTCACACAAGGCGTCCATAATTATATATACATTTCTGTAAGATATATGATGCATTATAGGTTGAACTTATATGGGATGCATGATGCATAATAGGTTGAATTTACCCCTCTATGTTCTCATTCTAAGGCTGCCTAAGGCTTCATGTAAACATAGAAATTCTCTCGAAAATTATAAATATCGATTAATTTGGAGTCCTTCTGCAATTCTTTTGCGGTACTGGAAGCTTGGGAGCGCGTGAAGTCTAATTAAACTCATTTTCAAATTCGAAAACTGAAATTGAATAAAATGCAAGAAATACGTGAATTATAAAATATAGAAGGCAAATCTGTCGTAACACAGAAACTCTATTTAGCTGTTGTTGCTATATTATTAAGAGAATCTTTTCTAAATTGCCCTTTAGCCTTAGCTCTTCAAGAGGTCACTTTCTTGTTGAGACGGGGTCGGTCGCATTCTCAGTGTCTGAGTAATCTCTGTTCTTTTCCTTTTCTCCTCTTCTTATCAGTTACTTTTCCAGTTTTTTTTCCTTGCGTGTTTTTCCTTTTTGGAGGTAGGAGTTCAGAGTGAGATATTGTTATATACCTTTGTTTCTAATTCCAAATGAAGAAAAAAACCGCATATGCGTTTGCCGTGCGTGGAAACCCATAAACCTGTAAAAGAATGTCCCGGTGATTAAGGATTGAGGTATTGGAAGGGAGGGTCCTCAACACACTGATTTGGTCTCTGCTTCAAACTGAAACGGAGGCAGCTAACTGCTCGCTTTAACGGAGGCCTGCTGCTATTCCTTGAGGTCATTACTTATTACTGTCGCTGTCTTAAAGATAGGCTTTCGAAGAAGCGGACTGACTGCGTACACACTCGATTAGTCCTGGCTCAGAAATCTCTTTCTTCTTGTTGGACTTTTTGTGAGACCACTGGGTTCTAATTTCTTTCTCTTTCAAACATGGCTGTTTTACGAACCTCTGAAATAAATGCTGATATTAATGTTGCAAGAACAAAAGTTGTGAACTGATCCAAATGCCAAGGAAATCTCTTATGATTTACCTCCAAGACTTCTTGTAATAAGCAACAGAAGGCGAGAATTTCTGGAAATGTCTCCCTTTTTGAAAAACTAATACATTAGCGAATATCAGGAGAATAAAAGAATATAAATCGTATCCGTTCGAACCACCTTACAGAAACAGCTTCATCTTTGCAGTCTGAAAACTTAATGAAAGTGGCATCAATGTAAAAAGTGAGTGTGACTGTGTTAGCGAGAAGATATTTAACGTTATCTCAGAACCATATGTTATTGTTGTGTCTCAGGAAGAGATAGTAGCAGGGCTTGAAAATCCGATTGTATGTAGTGCTAGACGGATTAAATATCATAAAAAATCTGTGTTCAATTCTATGAAATATATCATTCACACCTTCAAAACCCCTGAGCTAACAAAAAGCATAAAAGCAGGCTATCTGTGTTGCCCATTCCGACCATAACCCGGTGCGATATTTTAGAGTCTGCTGTTTGGATACCAAGAAACCTCATGTGGGAGCCCAACATTCACGAAATGTTCGGGAACTGGCCATTAATCTGATTGCTGCAACGCTGCCTTATTATGTGTTAATCGTAAAAGAGACCATCCGACTTAGGCAAAGTTATGTCCAACTTGACACACAGAAAACGAAGTACACAACCTAAAAATCACAAAAAATATCTCAATGCAGAGACAAGCATGTTACTTTCATAATCACAGCCCGTTCAATACCACATATTCAGCTACAGTAAGGTCAATTACATCGACAGGAACCCTCACTAGCTAAGTGTTCCCTAAATTCAAACACTATTCAAGCAAAACTTCCAACAGCAAATTAATCAGAAATCACCAACGTCAAAAACTAGAATATATAAAAGATAGAACTAGTCAATATATAAAGTAAAATAGCTGTTATTTCTCATAAAACTGTCAAAACTAAAGAAAAATCTTATCTTCTGAAAAGAAATTGCAGCTCACC
>KK121999.1:173133-192894 GCA_000611955.2 Stegodyphus mimosarum
TCAATCAATAGATTTAGGCGATATGAAGACTAAGGAGGATCTCACTCTCCCTAATCTTCTTCCTCCCAAAACTAAGAAAAAGGGGCGAAAGAATAAACATTCATAATAGCATTGCTAATCTCTTAGAACTGTTGTGACTTCCAGTACAGTCTTATTTACAGAAAAGTCGATAAATATACATCATCCAATTTGGTTTGCTATTCAAGAGACTTTGCAAAGTTTAGGAGAATTCTCAAGATACGGACAGATAAGAACAAATGGTGATCGCGAATTTCGAGATGTAGCCCTTTTCACCTCGCATAACTGTCCTTCATCTCTACTCAGCGGTGGCTCCAACAGACATAGTCCACTGAACTAGGAGAACTAGTTATGTTAACCAACATGAGAAGTAGAATGAATACTTACTGGACGATCACTACCTCAGTTTGTTCGATACGGGCAAAGATACCTACTTCTACTAACAAGCTTGGACATTCCATGCCATCGATGTAGCAATAAGTATCAACTGCTTTCTTTCCATGTTATTTATTTGACCTCGAGTAGAGTTCATATAATTACAATCATTTTCTACCTCATCTCTCACTAGTTGGAGATGGTATAAATCCTATTCCTAGACCTTGACTAGCACAAGCACTACATATTTACAAACATCCACGGCTTCCCAGGGATTCGAACCCGGAGAACTGGGTTAACTGAGATTATTTGTCATCCCTAATAGCGCTCCCACACAGCATATTGAAAGATCTAAAGGTTGTTGATGAGCTATAAGAAGTTACCAAAGCTATAAGGCAGGGATTGCTGAAAACTCTATACTTCAGTCATCAGAAGAATTACTTAAATACTATATACTCCTTGAATTCTTCAGTCATCAGAAGGACACTTAAATACTGAAGAAACGACAAATGTTGAGAAGCATACAGACAACAAAAGTAAGCATGGAGCATATGTCGTCGTTACCCAACAATGGAAAATTTTATTTGCTTATAAAAGAGCTAAGGCGAAACCCCGGAAAATTCGGCGACAGAGCCGGATGGATTCAAGGTAGAAGTATGCTTCTTCCATCAACTCCAGTACACATAGCAAACGAGTTTGGGGGGAAAATAAGAAAACTATCAGGTGTTTATGTTAACCGTTCTCGGCAGAATTCTTGGTGCCAGAGGAGAAATTACAAATGTAATTGACAAGACATTTGCTGCAGCTTCTAGCAGCAGGAGTCATTCCGCCTCATTTATCATAAATGACTTTCTGAGAAAGCTTCGATTAATTTCGAGTCTCTCAATTCTGAATTTTCTAACACAAACCTTACATTGCTCGAATTATGTAGAGCCTTGAGTACTGCAGTAGCCGATGGTATATAGGATGTTGAAACATAAAATTTCGAAAAGAATCTCATATACACTTCTTTTGCTGTATAACAGCATTTCAAAGGTGCGTGGTTTTCATAAAGCATAAGGGAAATCCATCGTTATTTTTATAAATAAGCCACGAAAATACCCTGAGCCTCCGTAAAATTACAGCCCTATTCTTCTTACACGTTGCCTTTTTAAAGGCTTTAAAAAGGAGTGAATTCCTGCGTAGTCGATTACTTAGAGAACAATTATCATTTGTCGCCTTTCCAGAGTGGTTTCGTACTGATAATATGCTTCGCTTGAAGACATTAGTATGAAATGCATGTTTAAAAGAAAACATCCGATTCCCATCTTCTTCGACATGCAGAAAGGTTATAGTCGATCCTGTCAACATGAAGTTCTCCGTGATAGCTGTAACTGAGACCTTGAAGAGAAATGTACCTGCTTCCATACAGAATGTTTCAAAAGACCGGAACATTTCATGTGAAATGAGGTTTTTCGCCATCTGATGTATTTATTCAAGATGATGATGCGCAGAAAGTTGAATGCTAAGTGCCACACTACTTAGTCTGAAATAAAAACTGAAAAATATTCCTTTACGCTCAAGACTGAGTGTTGAAATCTTGAAAAATCTTTTTCCTTCAGTTAATATTTCTTTATATTGTAGGGTTTATATTTATTTTAACTTCATTTATTTTAAGTTATCTTTTCTGTTTAGCCTTCATTTTCTCTTAGAAATGCGCATGTCAGACTATGTAAATTGTAGTAGCACACGCAGTTTATTCAAATTTAGGGGAAGCTAGTTGAATTAAATAGTAGACGAAACCAGTGTGAGAGTTTTGCTTTGAAGTTACGCTAGTGAGGTTGCTCGGTAGAATTTAGATCGGTGCGTGTCGGCTTGTTGCCTAGCTTTGCAGAAGTGCTAGCTTTCAACTGTTTAATCAGTAATCTTGCTGAATCTCAGCGGTAATTAAAAACACGGTTAGTTTAGGATCTCAGAGCCTCGTTGGTAGTGTTTTGATATTTGTTCATCTAGTCATTACTTTCAGTTTTACGTTTTATTTCAGTTAAACCGCCGGGTTGGCGCAGTTTGTGGGTGTCAAGTACACGTATTTGTCATTTTAAAGATAAAATAAAAAGGGCTTTAACCCCCTTCTTACGTTTCTGTGTAAATTCACGCATAGTAGCAGTCACTACCCCAGTTTCTGACAAGTTGGGGCCACGAGATCTTATAATATATCGAAGATCTTAAAATAAGTTGCCAAGGTAAAGATATCTTCCACACTGAGAGACAGCGTCAGCTTGCTTTCATTGCATAGTGAAGTGTACCATAGAAAATCGGTTCAAGTTTTCGAATCAGAAGATGACTTGTGTATAATTCTGCTGGAAAAAAGGCCACATCCTTATTCAGAACTCAGTTTGGATGATTCATTACTTCACGTAGTATCAGAAACTAAATTTCTGGGATTGATATTACACAACGCTAGGGAGATGATCGGTGCTCAGTGCTGCAAATATATAGAGCTCTTTTGCTGAAAGAATACGGCATATCAGGGATTAATATCTATATAATAAAATATTTTTAAATTCTTTCTTGAGGTAATTCAAGAATTTTTAAAAGAACAGCACTAAACGGATTATCTAAAAGCGTGTTTTGAGATCACAGAAATGAATGCAACAGCTTACTACCCGTATATACAGATGGGTGAAAGGCATGTAATCACGTTGGTTCAGCCTTTGTGACTGATAATCATATTTAAAGTCTTAGACTACAAAAGGTTTGTTCAGTTTTCATCTCTGACTTGTCTACTACATGCAGTGCTCTTTCTTTCATTTTAAAACAACGCCATGGAAGTCGCACTACATATACAATCTCGCTTAGTACTTCAAATTCATTGGAACGTCTCTGAGAAAAGGGCAGTTGGTGTGTTTTAGAAGTCTTAAACTATAACCACACTCTAAACAGTGAAGGATAATATGTCCTATACTTCTGGATAACTGGACATGTCGGCATAAAAGGGAACGAACTTGCAGATAGTGCGGCAAAGAATATAAAGGAATATGTATTAGACCGGTTCTTTTTCAGATATAAGATCTGATATCAGGCAGAGAAATTTAAATAAATGGCAACTTGTTTAGATGCTCACCTAATAAAAAATTTAAAAACTTGAAACCTAGAGTGAAATATTGAGACAGTGCTAGAAACCGGAAGGACGAGTTCCTGTTAAGACGTCTTAGAATCCGTTACTCTCAAGTCACTCACAATTACGTTCCAAAAGCGAAGAGTGAATCTACTTGTTTAAATTGTAATCTTTCTCTGCCAGATGGTCAATTTTTAATATTGTGTCCATTTTTAATAGACTTCGATTGGAACACTTTAACGTGTATTATTTGCTTTTCGACCAAATAATCGGAAAAAATTGTTAATATCAATTTATTTAGTACCTAAAATACATGGGTCTTTATTATTAGATTTGATTTATTTTAAAGCTGTTTCTTGGCGTTTTAAATACTAAGAATTTTAATGTACTTCCTTTTTAGTGATTTTACCCTTATTTTAGATCTGAAATCATTATTTGATTTTATGTACCTCTTAATTTTAGCATTCAACATCTGATTACTCCTTTTAATTCATAATTCTACTATTGTTTAAACTTGTGCTTGGTAATAATGCGATCTTTCATATAGAGGATCTTACAGCTATTTAACATGTCTTTGGCGCAAAACTAAAAAGAGATTTTGTTTTCAGTTATTTACTTTTATCTCATCTCTATATATTCTTCAATTTTTTATCTTAATTCAGTCAATACAAATACCTCGAGAGCTGAAATTAGCATTCTCTTACAAATTATTTTGGACAATTTGCAAACATTTTTAGTGTCAGAAGTGGGATTCGGTACCAAATTGTTGCGTGCGTACGGGTTCGTAATCGATTGAATGAAAAGCCTTTAAAAAAGTAATAAAATTTATTCTTTTCACAAGAAATAAAACAAAAGGCTAAAATATTTCCTGAGAGATATTCGTACCATATCACAATATCTCAAACGTTAAATAGAATTTAATTCAAAACAGAGAAACTAATTCTATCTCACAGCAAATTTGCTACAATCAATAACAGCATTGGGTAAACAACAGTTCGCTTAAAACAGCTACAACTGAGCTGTGGAGTTTTAATTCGACTTTTATAAGATTTATAAGATTTATTTTTAATTATTCACTAGAAAATTCTGGTAAAACCTATTTTCTCGATTTTTATGGATGACAACAGCAATTACGAGATATTTATTTATTAAATATTAATTGCACGCGCTCTTTTATTTTTAATTTTCCGACGTAGCTTTCTCTTCAAAATCGTCTGCGTTGCACGGGCAAATAAAGCAATTTTAATTACAATTCTAAACAAATAGCTAATCCGTAACAGTATTTTATGGTGTTGTATTCAATCTCAGAATACTCAGATTCCCTTAACCCACATTGAATTACACTCGATATTTTTATATTACCTACTAAAAAACTGCGTACGAAAACGAAAAGAAATTGGACAACTGTATTATATAAGTTTGAAAATAATGTGGATTCAAATCAAGCGCCAAACTAAGTAAACTGCATCAATTAATGATCCAATAATGTTAATCTGTTAATGAAACAATTAAACAATTAATGAAACATAATGTTATAAAATATATTTTTTCAGTTGCAAAAATAGGTAGAAAGATACTATTTTCAACTTGGTTCCTCATTTTCTCTTTTGAGATTACTGACGATATGTTGTGTTGTATAATTACATATTTATTTTAAATCAACACTGGCCTCACATTTCAAAAAAATTCATTTGTTGTCAAATTCCTGAATAGTAGTCGACTATCTCAGGAGGAACGGGAAAATTCAAATTTTCAATATTTTAAGTATTTCTTAAATCTGTACAATTGAAGATAATCTGTTATTTTTTGTGTATCCAAGACATTCAGGAGACTTTGAGAATTTTTATGCAGCAATCTTATTACCACGAAGAAGTCAAAAAATTCGATCGATCCTCACTCGACCTTTTAACTGATATAAATTTCTCTTATTAAGGGCAGTTTATTAAGATGCAAAATTTTATAATATTGAAATGCAATTTAGTTCGTTAGAAACATCGTTATCGGTGTCTTTCCAAAGTTTTCGTAGTGCTTCTTTACTTTGCGCTACCAAACATATCATCCATTTTCCTTGGCAAGTTTTCTTACTCAGTGAAGTATAACGACTATAAAATACTACAAGTTCCGAGACTACAAATTCTACTCTGTAGATAGGGAGAATTAGATATAAGGTCTAAAATTTATCTTACACACAGCCGCCTCTATCCAGTTCACTCAGAAGTAATACATAAAATAAGACAGAGTAAGACAAAATTTTCATTTACCTTTCATATTTAAAAATGGGAAATGGTTTACAAGCAATAAATGCAGTTCTTAATAAGTTAAACCTTTATTTCAATCTTTAAGTAAAATATTTAATTGGTGAAAATTTAAATACACTTAATTTATAAAATATCTAACTAGCAAATTTCATGAATATCTGCAGCCTTATTTCAAATAATACAAAATGTTTATAATGCTATTCATTTAACAATCTGGTCCAGGAATCGTTTGGTTTTCAGTTATTATCTTTTTTTGTCTCCTTGATCATTATCCTGTATTTGAAAAAAGAATCGAGTATCCTTGTAATATTTTTGGACTGATATATTATTACTTTTCCTTGTATTTATTATTTATGCGACATTCCAAAGTGCTGCCAATGAAAAAAATGAAAGATTTTTAACTTATGCTCCGCATGATTTCTCAAGCAGACAGTTCTCATATTGTTGCTGTTTGGTAAAAATGAAGATCGTTCATAGATTTTTTTACATTTAGTCAGTTTACAATTGCTTAACAAAATAACTGAAAAGCAACAAATGCTCTCCTAGATAATTCTCTCTGCCACAAAATAAAACTAAGATAACAATAAAATAAAACCAAATAAACAAACTTTTCAAAATGCTTACTTTCATTTTGCTGTAAGAACCTATATAATTTTAATACAATTCGCTGAAAATTTTATAAAAAAAGGGATTAAATCGTTAATGAATGGGAACAACAAAAGACGTTTCTGGTACCTCACAATAATGTGCATCAATTATAATGTAATATCTATCGCAGAGTGTAGTAGCGAGTTTGCCGATTTTTTTTTCATATATTAAAGGAATAAAGAGGATTAACAGTGAAAAATAAATAAAGAAAAGAAAAAAGTCTGATAGCTTTCAGATTTCACACTGCACCCAAAGGATCGTTTTTTAACATTTTGTCTGTTACCTTTATTATTATTAATATCATGTTCTATGCACTTAAACCATAAAATTCAATTCAAAAGCAATATCACAAAATAATTTAAAAAGAGCATATCTTTAAAATTTCCGATACACAGTCTCACGTGCTAGAGATAAAAATCATTTTTTCCCCTCGGTACAGTTTTCGCTTTAAAATCTTACAGTTTGTTAATCAAATATTCGTTAAATTTTTACAAAATATGAAATATATAATAAAACAAATTCCAATTTTGGGCTTCCCGATGCCTAAATTCGAGTGGAGGACTACGTTATTCAAAATTTTATGGCTCTAGGTTTTCCACAGTTCGAGAAACATAAATACATTCATATAGGTGCTTCATTATTCCATTTCTTTAAATAATGCAGGGCTCTAATATTTGGTGGCAACAATTGAAAAAGTGAAACGCCGTTTATAGTGAACCAACACAAAATGCCAAAACGAAATTAATAGCCCTTCCTGGCAAACTGCCCTTTCGGGCTAATAATCTTATACACTTCGATATTAAGAAACACACTAACATGTTTAATATAGTTACTTATTAAATATATTTTGCACAAATGTTAAAACTATTTTTAAAAATAACGCAGTGGGAAATATTTTACTCTAAAAAATCTATAATTATTTTGTAAAGGGAATGAAAGAAAAAACGAATTTCTGTATTAATTCGTAATGTATCGCAATAAAAAGTTTTATCTATCATAAAAAGGCTTCATATGTTTTTTCTTTATATCAATTAGATATTAAAATCAAAATAAAGATTTAAATTATTAAGAAATGCATTTACTGCTTTTAAATCTCTCAATTTATTAATCAGTGACAAACTGATTAGATGAAAGGATTAAACATTTACAATTATGAGATAATTAAAGTTAATCGTGAGATAAGTTAACGTTGTTTTCCCAAATGACAACACTCTGAGAACCAGTTAAACGGAACGCCGCATGGAATTTATAAAAAACTTTAAAATTTTGATCATTTTAGTAAAACAGAATGCTTTACTATTATTACTAAAACCTGCATATAAACGAAAATTATTTTTTCGAATTATTTATTCTGGAATTTCCATATAAACGAAATAGTGTATTATAAAAATCGTCAATCTTAATATATTAAACTGAAATTTTCAGGCTTGAATTTAATTTTAAATTTAAAACTTTAAATTACGTCCAAACGGGCCTTTTTTTTACCCAACGCGGTTTTTTTTTTTTTTTTTTTTTTTTTTTACATTTTGTATGTTACCTTCATTTATTAAATATCATGTTCTTCACACTTAAACCATAAAATTCAGTTCAAGAGAAATATCGCAAAATAATTTAAATTCTTTAGAATTTCCGATATACAGTGTCACACGCTGGAGATAAAAATGTTTTTCTGTACAACGTTGCCATGGCTCGCTTTGAAATCTTTGAGGTTGTTAATCAAAAATTCGTTAGAGTTTAACAAAATATGAAAGCGATAATAAAACAAATTCCAAATTTCAAATCTGAGCTTCCAGATGCCCATATTCGCAGTAGGATTACGTCATTCAAAACTGGATGGCTCTAGGTACCGTCATTTAATCACAATGCGAGAAACAAACATACCTTTATGCAGATTCTTCTTATTTAATTTCTTTAAATACAATACAGGCCGATAATATTTAGTGGCAACGGGCATTCAGAGTGAACCGACGGAAAAACGCAAAACGAAAACAATAGTCCTTCAGGAACAAAGCCCCTTTGGACTAATAAATATTTCCAAAAACATTTTGTAAAAATCTTTTTATGTTCAGAAATTATTTATTTGAGCAACAAAATTACCGTATTTCTGAGAATTGGAATTTCATTTAGTTGAGAAACAGTTCAGAGAATATCTGATATATTTAGAAACTAATCAAATTTATTAATTTATATTTTCTTTTTCGAGTAATAGCTGAAGTACTTTTAATTCGCATTATGATTGATTTCTTATGCCTTAAATAGCCTGCAGAGTGACTTAAGCGGAAATCCTGTGATTAGTTCCGGAAATACACGCAAAAATACATTTAGGGGCCATATACACACTAAAAATGGAAGAAAGAAGATCTTTAAATCGATTCAATTAAAAAACACACGTATATAATGTGTGTATGTGTGTTTCAATCTTATAGTAAAAATGATAAATTGAATTCTAGCTGGATAAAAATAAGCAGTCTCAGGCATAAATAATATACTGAAAATTTAACTAAAATATCACAGTACATTATAGCTAGATGGAGAATTAAATTTTTAATAAACTACAAGAAAAGAATACCTGACGGGGAAAAGATATAGTAGATCCAGACTACGCACGTCAGACTGAAGTACTTCAAATGGACATGTGAAAAAAATCCATTTTCATACGTGATGATATATTTAAAAAGTGAATAAATTCACAAAATCTTTTAATCTAAATCTTCTAATTCCAAATCAGAAAAAAACAAATGCAGTAGTTCTTTAAAAAAAATGATCCAATATATATACGAGGAAATCCTCGTAGCAGATGGATGTCTATTGTTTCTTTCCAGACACCTGGTATCATTTTTTTCCGCAAGTTGCTTTCAGATGTTTGGAGGCATGTTACTTATTCCAGCGATTTTCAGAAGACAAATGATTTTTTTTTTTTTTTGCCTTGGACCTCGTGTGGATTTTATTCCCTTTCAAAAGTCAGAAAAGCTGTTCATACTGATATTATTACCGAACATGTAACGAATAAATATAGTATATGCCTTGATATAGAGTAGAAATTCTTGTTTATCAATGTACTGTATTATTTGTTTTGGTTACAGCCGAAAACATCGTGGACGGAAACTTCGTGGAGAAAACAACGCAAGGCGAGAACTTCGTGGTAGGAAACAGCGTGGGAGAAAATAAGGCAATGACAAAACATCGCAGTTCTGAAAGATCGTAGTACAAAACATCGTCGTCGAAAATAAAGCGGTACAAAAACTTCGCAGTTTAAAAACATTGTCGTCAAAAATATCGAGGTAAAAAATAAAGTACCTACAAATCATCGCATGGCGATAACATCGCAGACACGCATTTTTCAGGCTTTAATAATTGTTAATGGATATTCATTCGTATAATGATTTATGAGAGCACGGTGGAAAGAAGGATAATTTTTACTTTCACATTTTTATTAACTAATAAATTATTTAAAAAACATGAAATTTAAAGAAAACAAGAAATAATTTTCACTATAAGAGTATCAGATTAACAAAAGTGAAGAAAATAATATCATAAGTTCATGCAGTTACTTGTCTCTCTTTTTCTATTCTTTTTTAGATTATACTTTTCATGAAAAATTACCAGGAAAACTTTATTAAAAAATAATTTATTAATGACCTTTGTTAGGCAACAACTATGTCAGTTTAAAATTAAGTGCTATAAGTTGCGTTAATTTTCTATGCTTAAATTTCTATTTTACATTTTCAGCAAATATTTATTAGTTAATAAAAAATATGAAAATGAAAATTATCCTTCTTTCCATTTTGCGCTCACAAATCATTATGCGAGTTTTAAAATTATTAAACAACAATTAAATTTTACATTTATTAAAGCCTGAAAAACGCATGTCTGCGATCTTATCGTCATGCGATGATTTGTAGGTACTTTATTTTTTACCACGATATTTTCGACGGCGATGTTTTTAAACTGCGAAGTTTTTGTACCGCTTTATTTTCGACGGCGATGTTTTGTACTAAGATCTTTTAGAACTGCGATGTTTTCTCTTTGCTTTGTTTTCTCCCACGATGTTTTGTACCACGACGTTTTCGCCTTCCGTTATTTTCTCCGCGACGTTTTCGCCTTGCATTGTTTTCTCCGCGACGTTTTCGTATGCGATGTTTTTGCCGCGATGTTATCGGCGGATACCATTTTTTTTTGTTTTTTATTTTCTCGGCGTAAACCGATGGAAAAATGAGTCAAAGACTCCATGCGAACCGCAAAGGAATATTAAAATTGTATAATTGCTTGCCTAATTTGTTTATCAGGGATTGAGAACATAATAAATTTAGCATACAATTATAACTCACAATCTCCTTTTCTGTTGTAAACCTATGACTGCATTCTAGACTCGGACTATTAATACACCAATTTAATTGTTTATAATATTATCACATAAAATAATCTAATGTATATAATTTTAAATGCTTTTTTAAGCAGATGTTACATAACTTTATGTTTCATTTATCTATGAAATGTGTGAGAAATTTTTACTTCTTTTACCAATAAAGAAAAACTGTAAAATTTGTGAAACTGCAAAAAAATGTTCTAACATAAATCATTTGAACATTTAGTTTCATGGTCAACAGTAGACAGATAGTGCAACCGATGTCATCACAGATCATTAATTTAAGTACTTCACGTAATATAGCTTTTAAACTATGCTATCACAAAATATTGAGCGCATACTCTGACAATATTGTATTGTATTAAGACTTTTCTCTTAAACATTTGTATTTTGTATTGACATTTTGTATTAATATTTTAATGTTCAGTTTCATTTAGTTGCATCATTACTAATTACAGGTTTATTTGAGTGCATGCTTACTGCAGCAATTGCTTTACCATACTGAGGCAAGTAGGATTTCTTGAGATTTCTAACGTAATTTGCATGACTTGTGGTCTTGGTTTCAGGGTTAGTTTACAGCTTCTTTTTAGAAGCGTAAAGTATTAGATTATACTACGAGTTTTATATTTTGTTATGTACCTGCCTTGTTCGTTTTCTTGTTTACTTCTTTTGTAGTTTGATTGCTTGGAAGTAGGAGGACCTCATTTATATTTCCCCTTTTACTTATGTTAGCTTGCAACTTTGCACAGTAATTATATCATTTGAACTTAGTCTAGATATGTATACTGCAATTTTGTTTTCTTTTGGACGAGTCATTTTGATAGTTTTGTGTTGCCACGTTTTATTTTAAAGATAAATACTATTTTAGCGTTGTTTAAATGGGAATAAAATTTTAATCTGTCTTATATAAATTCATATATGGAGACAGATACGAGGAGACTAAATGTCATTATCGTAATTAATGAATTGAGTAGAATTAATGATTATGAAAATTCGTTCAATTAGTATTTCATTCCAAGTATTTCAGAATTTTCCAATTTTGATATGTAACAATACTGTTTCTCCGATCCATTTTTCTTGTTCTCATTTCGGAATTAATACTAATATTTTAAATCTGTAAAGAAATCGAATTGCTTATAATAGCGTTTTTAAAACTGATGCTTTAATAAACTTAAACATTTATTAAGTCTGAAGCCAGTGTTACCTTTACAGAATGCTTTCAAATGTCCATTCTTGCACTAAGATGCAGAATTTTAAACCATGCTACATTTATAAAATTAGTACCAGCTATTAAAGATCATTATCTGAGTTTTCTCTGCTCATTTATCAAAATCAGTATCTGAGTTGAGTTTTATCTTTGAATCAGTGAAATCCAGTATCTAAGGTTAGTTTGATGCTTGAATGTGATAAAATCAACAAGTTAGTTTAGTTTCATCCTTGAATGTGTTATCTCCTAAATCTCGTTGTCGAATTTGAACGTAAACGCCATCAATGGCTCCCAAGCACTGTTTATAGATTTAATCATTTTATTCGCTACGTGAAGACTTTTGGAACATTGATACTTTTACGATATATACTAACTGTTCAGCTTTCAGTTTGGGAACATTTAAATAAAGAGAGAATGTAATATTATAATGACATTACTTAAGAGTAGTTGAGTTTTCCTTGAATTTACAATTTTATTTTGCCAGATAAACAGACTGCAGAAAAATACTGTATTTTCCGCTTTACTAAATACAGAAATGTCCAAAAGTTTTTGCAAATTAATGACACATTTTCTATAACCATCAAGCAGAAAATTGCCAGCAGTCAAATTGGTTAAGAAAAACCTCCGAAAAGTATTAGTTTCTTATTCGCGAATTCTAATCAGAGATGTTCTGAACACTGTTGTCGCACATTTAACAGCCCATGCAAACAACTGTAATTTTTCTTCTTCAGTGGATGTTTCTTGTAAAATTTTAAATTCTCGTTTCTCAGCAATTTATTGCAAGCTATAATAATTTGCGATTTAACTCCATGTATTGTTTGCAAATAATCATAAGTACCTAAAAAGTTAAATAGATATTACACAAACCATAATTTAACTGATGTTCCATCTATTATCCGGCCCACCAGCGGCCGAATAACAGATGAACAGTGGTAGTTCGGTTCGGGGATCGAATCCCAGCAAATCCCCTTTTCGTGGTATTCCCTATGTGTAACTTGTATAGATGCCAGTTCTCCTTCGAATGCCCTCAACGAAGGCATTCTTCCCCTTAAGCAGATAACCCTCGTGTGCTTTGTCGTAATTAAATAAACCAAACCAAACCATCTGTCTATTATTCAAGCTTTCTTCATTAAGTGTCATCTTGGCACAGATTTTCTCTTTTTTTGCTTCGTATTTTTGGTCACTTTTTTTAAACAGTGATCCAAATTTAGCAAAGCAGTTGCCCAAATGAACGATAAATGAACGTCAGATAAATCTCCAGACCTAAACTCTATAGAACATGCGTGGGTCGTTATTGGTAGGACAGCTGAAGATCGCTTGTCCGTTCCCCGAAATCTCTAGGATCTGAAAATAACACTGCGGTTGTGATAGCTGTAGGGTTGTTAGAAGGAGCCATACTCCCATACAGCCTTCTTTCTGCCTTCCCTACTGCCAGATTTCAGTTAAATGAAGCTAAGTAAAGTGAGCTGTTTTCCACATCATTTTAAAAGGAACTCTGGTAGGAATTCGCAATGTTTCATAGAATATCAGCGTTAGTTTAAGCACTACAGGGAAAGAACGGTTTTTTAAAATAATAAACAAAACCATAAATGTAACGGGAAAGCAACGCTAAGGTGAACCTGAAAAACAGCGGAAAGAAGTACGCATAATAACAAAAAATTGTTCTATTACAGCAAAAACTAAATGGCAACAAGACAACTGGAACTCTGATAACGATATTAAGGAGCAGCAAAACAATAAAAATCGAAAAATCTCCGTTACAGAAACAGAAATGAAAAAAACAGGAATTGTATTAAAAATAAGTATAATCCTAAACACGCATAAAGCAATAACGCAAAGGGGAAAAAAGTGTGTAAAAGTAATCATTTTAAGAACGGAAACTGACTGACCTTGGCATTTTCCTCACGGAACTATGAAAAGTTGACCAAAGAAAGCGAATGAAGAGAAGAGGCAAGATAATTTTTTTCGCTTCCCTGATTTTTATTTCAAAGCATTTTCTGTATTTCGATATACGAATACATCTGTATTTCTTTTACTTTAAATAATGTAATAACAACAACACAGTTTTTAAACCAAATCATTAACCAGAGAATGACAAATTATCTCACCGAGTATTATTTCAAAATATTATAGGCATGTTTTTATCTTTAAATATTAGGAAGGTTTTTATCTTTAAAAGCATTTTTTTTTTCAAAATTTATTTACTTGTACGAAGTAAAAAGTAACCATTGTAATCGCGAAAACTTTAAGGTACCATATTTCAAAGAAAATATCCATCTCGACCGCTATCGAATGAAATTTAACAATCTTTTTGCGTCACATCTGTATATAAGGACAGAGTAAAGGACTCTATTTCCCCGAAAAAAATTATAAAGCTAATTTAAAATGGATTCTGAAGAGATTTTTTGTGGCGTCTGTGCGTACGTACGTATGTATCTATGTATCTCGCATAACTCAAAAACGAGTAGCCTCAGAACGTTGAAATTTTGTGCATAAGACTGCTATAACATGCAGGTGTGCACCTCGCATTTTGGTTGCAATCGGCTGCACCAGTATCTGAATGAAGTAATTCAGAAACATTGAAATTTGAATCCCGAAAAAATTTTTTTAAAAAGAAAGAAACTTGAATTTGAATTTGAAAAATAGAAATGGAAACTTTGCAATTGATAATTAATCAATCAATCATGAAAAATATTCAATAAATTAAGTATTACCGTCACTGATCGGAAATTGGTTGATTTTCAAGGGGAGCAAACCAACCCCCGTTCAATTAACAATAATTAATAAATGCGAAGGTGTTTCGTCTTTTACTCAAGTAAAAATTATGAAGCCAATTTGGCAATTTCAGTTTAAAACAAATTTGTAAGTTGAGTTAAATCCAATTAGTGAGATGAATTAAAGTGAATGACTATAAAGAATTCATTAGGAATTAATTATGAATGCATCATGAATGCTGCAGTTCCGTTAAGTTGATTAATTGTTTTAGAAATCTTGAGATATTATTGCCAAATTAATTCAATTTTATGGATATATATATATTATCCACTCTGTTACTCGGCTCAGTGAGCTCAGTTTCTTTATTCTTATATGTTTGTAAATTGTGCATTTTTTGCTTTAAAAATGATTGAATTATGTTGTTCTTATCTTCCGCCTAAGGTTTTTGTGCCTTTAGTTAACCTGAATGCAATAACTGTAGAATTACCAACAATTTAAAAATCGTTTAGGTGCGGCTAAGCGTAATTTTTGTTTAACATAGCAGCCATATCTGTTTACATTTGCAAGTTAGCAGAAGAGTGGATTACTTGCCAATTTAGAGAAACTAAGCTTCGCAACAACAAAGACAATGTCTTCCTTCATTATTGCGAAATAAATCATGCTTAATACATTCTGAAATTATCATTTTAAATTATCTCATATATTGACTACATTGTGTCCACAACAAATTAAGTCAGATTCTAGGCCTTCAGTGTCTTTTTGCCGAGTGAGACCAAGAATAAACCTTCAGTTTTGTGCACCCAAAAATCTGCCGAACTGCTTGTTTTTGCGTAGAAACTGTAATTTTTATTGTAACATTTTTTTTATTGTTTTAACTGTATTTGGTATTTTATATGTTTCTATATCTTTCAATTTTTAATATAGATATTCGGAAGTTTTATGTATTGTTGCCTTGTCGCGAAGTGAGAGTTGAATTAATTCTATGAGAAATATACCTCTAATGAAGTTCGAGGAAATAAGTTTAATGAAAGGCAGGATAAAATGAGTATAATTTAATATTCCGTACAAGAAAGTCATGTGGTGTATACATCAGAATTTTTAATTTAATACTAAACTGATTTTTTGCGATTTAATCGCGCGTATCCTCATTTAACAATCCAACTAGTTAACCGCAAAATTTCAGGCTTTGTACAGTCGTCCTGATTGACAAATAATCTGCCAAATGTCCAGATCTCTAATAAAATTTACTCATTTTGAGGTGTTTGTTTCCAAAATCTATCAATTATTTTCAATCATTGCGAACTCAATATTTCCGCCATGTCCCATTTCATGTTTTTTTTTTCTTTTTTTATTCAGTCGAGGTCAGTACGTAAAAAATCATGCAATTTCAGCCTTTCTTTCTACTTTTTCGGTTTCACTATAGTTGGTGAAGAGACATTTAAGAGGCGAAGCAAAACTGAACTAAATGATAGTGCATGCTTTACCGGGTATTATTATTTGAGGAAAACATTTTCCCTCCATGAACAGTGTCACATGGTAAGGCATTTCTCATTATTTTGTATCAATGTTGCATCTAAACAATGTCTGAAAGCGAAGTTTAAAGAGCGGAGCATCATTGTGACATCAATTTATACGTGCGTCACGATCACGTCACAATCAACTTTATCACGTTTTCGTTTTATCGTGGTCTTTGAACAGAAAAGTTGAACTGGGAACTCTTCTTACTTACTCCCACAATCAGAGGCTATAGTTGGACAATTTCCAAAATAGCATCATGAGAGAGAACCTGACATATGTTTTTTGCACTATTTTATTTAGATCGGGAAATATTCTATAATGTGTTTAAAATTTCACACATTTTAATATGAAACAATTTTTTTTTAATTTCAGTTGAATGATTGATATATTCAACTGTCAGCATATCCCATGATGTAAAGCATTTATTCACATCACTGAAAGGCAATAAGTCTGGAAGACGTCTGGCGTTTTTTGGAGATATAGTTGATATAAGCTGATTGTAACGTCAATTAATAACCAATAAAAAATAATTATTGTACATACCGATAAATTCAAAATGCATTATAAATTCATATTCATTTTATTTGAGGTGGCATCAAAAGATAAAGTCAATGAATTAGTTAAAGCATAAGATTATTGTTCGCGGGCCACACAAAAGTACACCGGTGGGCTACGTGCGGCACAGCAGACCGTTCTTTTTACTGATTTGCCTGCTCTAGAAAAAACATACTTCATTGAAATGAAAAATAAATATTTTATTTATTTGCAGTATCCATTAAAAGGCAATTGTTTATATAGGTAAAATTCTCACCGGGCATGCTTTTATTAGTAAAGCAGTATTGGTTAGTTTTATAATATCTCTGAATTTTGGTGGCAGATATGTTAACCGTAACTAAAAGTAATAATAGCCTCTTTTAATCCCATTTTTAATGGATTAATAAAAGTTCATTTCAAGTTCCTTATTTAATTGTATTAAGATTTTCTAAGGAAAAAGAAGCATAAGTCTTGATGACGGAAGTGAAGTATTTCACTTATTTAAGAATCCTAAAAGATTTTATTTTTATAGCATATATTCCTCTACGGGCTCCAAACAATCAAAATTTTATTTATTGATAAAAATATTAGCTAATGACTTGCTTGGAGGCAATCCAAATTTCTTCTACTTGTTTATTCAGGCTAAGTTGAAAGTTTTCATCTAGCGTTAATTTTCCAACATCTAGTCAGAGAAAAACTATCTTTCAGCTTGGGTTCTAATAGCAGAGATCATTGTTCACAAAGGGAATCAAACAATTTATTATTTTCTGTCATTGCTTGTATACTCTGCATCTCGTGAGAGCCGGATTTTACACGAAGCGGACGTTTAATATGATATTAATTTTCTGTACAGACCTTGATGTAAAGATTTTTGCTACCCTAGTGGGAAAGGTACCTTTGCTGGCCCTCTGTAAGAGTTACCTGTTTGTTGTTTAGTTCTACTTATATATGAAATGTAGGAACCTATTCTAATGAACCACCAAGATGAGAAGAGACAGAACTCTGTATTTGGAAGTCTTGCTATTATCATCCATTCATGATTGTTGTATTAACCTATCCAGTCAGAAGATTTTTTTGTCACTTGGTATACATTAACTTCTGCTTTAAAATATTTTGCGTTCCTCCTTTCTATAAAGATGTTAATGAATGGATGTTTATGAAAACAGAGATTAAAATTTGTAATAATACAAATAAGCTAATAAAGGCTCTTTAAATACAGGCCTTCATGAGCAGATACAAAAAGCTGTGCCACGGAATAATAAGCATGAGGTGTAATTTCAACTTTCTATAACTATCCTAAAGATATGCAAAATGATCAAGAGTTGCAAAGTTTATTTTCATTACGAAAAAAGGCTTATAAGCTTATTTCGGACTATTCAGCAAACGTATTAAGTTGAAATGGTCTAAAAGTTGATAATTTATAATTAAATTAGTAATAAATACTTATTATATTGTTAAAGTGTTTTATGTTTACCTTACGTTTTCGTACCCAGTTCCAAGTTATATTTATGACAACTAAAATATTCGAAAACATTTTTTCATCGCAATTCATTGTAATCATTCCACAGCGAGTCAAAAGCAACTTAAGCGGTTGATCATAATCAACCTAAGCATAATTAAAATATATTCATTTACTTATTCTGAACTCTTATTAAGATTGTGAAGTTTTGCTGCGACCCAGAGTTATACACGTACTTATAGAGGAAGTCTTTAACGGCATGTTACAGAAATTTCTAGAAATTTTTAAATAGTTTATAAAATTTCAACTTGGGTAACCTATAAATTACTCCATAAAAATTAAGCCTTTATATGAAGTAATTTACAGGATTTTTACTCTTGTGAAATTTTTCTAATTCTTGTTTTCCAGCATTGTGTTTCAGCATTCGCTTGTGGAATTCTGCAACAGGTACGTCAAACTCGCAGCCCTTGACTCATTTTCCTACTGCCCTCGGTTCCCTCCGAAGAATATAAATACTATATAAAATTATATAATGTAAAATAAAAAATCCAACTCCTCCGGAATACCGAAGATGATACCCTTCCCATAGTGTGTTAAGTGCAAAGCAAGTTCAAAGCAGCCTGTTTCGTACAATACGTATGCTGAGAAACTTCAGCATTTACTTAAATTGAAGAAAGGTTCCGCAATATCAGTGCTATCAATGATCAGCTAGCTGTCCCTGTTTTCTGATACATTTTAAACCGAAGCTGAGAATGTGGCAGCCCATTGCAGTTGAAATTAGCAGAACGCGACTATAAGAGAGCCGCAAATTTGCATTGTACATGATTTCCACATTTGATAGAACGTATCTTTGCGAAAACCTTTTCTCACCTATGAGAAAGAACTAGTTCTCAAGCAGATCCAGCTTAACATAAATTCATCTAACCTCCGTTCTAAAAATGCTAGCACGAGCAATATGTCTTCAAACATTTCAAAGCTGATGGCGCGGAAAAGCTGCCAGATGTCTGGAAAGTAACAACAGGTCTGCTAATAGGATTTAAATTAACATTATAATATACATGAGAGAATAATAAATGCAGTTTAATACTAATAATTATAGATGGCACATAATTGTCTTTATTTGAAAAGTGAAATGAAAAAAATAGGTTTTGACTATTTATTAAGACCTATCAGAAAATTAAATATATATATATACATATATATATAATGTTTCATAACAGTAAATTTTATTTAATTATTATTTAATTATTATTTAATTATTAATTAAATTTAAACAATTCATTGCGCCATTGCTGCAAGGAATGAAATTTAAATTATAGTAAACAGTAACTACTTAAAATAGTAATTTTAAGATAAATTATAATTTAAACAGAAATTGTGTAAACAAATTAATGCTAATTATGAACTAATCTATAATATCATTTAAATTCAGTAGCATAAGTAAATCAAGTTCAAGTTCAACCAAAACTTGAAAAAAATTCTACTAATTAATAAAAATGAAATTAAAATTTATTAAAATGCATACATGAATGATTGCTGAGTAGGCCGGAGACAGACTTATCAAGG
>KK121999.1:193117-213571 GCA_000611955.2 Stegodyphus mimosarum
CCCTTGATAAGTCTGTCTCCGGCCTACTCAGCAATCATTCATGTATGCATTTTAATAAATTTTAGTTTCATTTTTATTAATTAGTAGAATTTTTTTCAAGTTTTGGTTGAACTTGAACTTGATTTACTTATGCTACTGAATTTAAATGATATTATAGATTAGTTCATAATTAGCATTAATTTGTTTACACAATTTCTGTTTAAATTATAATTTATCTTAAAATTACTATTTTAAGTAGTTACTGTTTACTATAATACATATATATATATATATATATGTCTATTAACTGATATTATCAAACTTGCATTGTATGTGTATAAAGCATCCTTACTGTGAATTGGAAAAGAGAAATGTTTTTAAACTTAAATTTTAAAATGTTTCACTATTATAAATAAAATTTAAAAACAGAAATAACAGCAATTGTTATAAAACTATTCTGCATCTTTGAAATGAAATAAGTAATATTTATTTCGTACAATGACACTGATTTCCGATAATTTAGGAATATTTTTATTATTAGATACCCTTTTGGGGGAGATGTTGCAATAAGCGGGACCATTCTAGATGATCTGGAACTTTTCATAAAATTTTTAGAGCTCTAGTACGTTTGTTATCAGATCTAGAATATTTTCCTTTATACTAAAGACAATAAAAGAACGTGAGAATGTTAGACGTATGAGTTTCTACCTCACCCGTATATATTTTCACTCATGAGTGCGCAGAATATAGTATATAACAAACTAAATTAGGCATTTAACATTTGACATTTAACTCCCTCCTTTCCGCATACCTTCCTGGTGTAATTGGAAGCATAATCGAAGCATATTCGAGAGGTCCAGCCCACGAATCCCAGCGAAGGCAATGCACATTTTTCACGTATCCTGCATCAAAAATCCTAATGACTCTAGTGGGCCCCCGAACAAAAAGTTAGTTGACGATAATTCGTCACCACGAGGATCTGGCGACTGAGTTCCCTTATCCATTCGCCCTTTAAAAGTGGAAGTATATAAGGTATTTTCTCTTTCCTTCCTGCATACCTTCGTGGTGTAACTGAAGCATAATCGACACGTATACGAGAGGTCCACGGTTTGAGTCCCAGCGAAGGCACTGATCATTGTTCATGTCTACTGCTTCAAAATAGCCTAATGACTCTGCAAATTGTACCACAAAATAACTTATTTAGGTACATCTTGTTTTCTTAACTTTCACCTTACCAAAAGTAGTAAATTCAAATTTTGATTAGTACATTTGGTTTACTACCTTTTCGGCTTCTAATTTCATCGGCAAGAAATAAAATGAAGATGATCAGAAAATGCTTTAAAAAATCTTAACTTATTATACACAATGTCAACTGAGTAGATAAACCCAAACGATAATGCTCATTTTTCAGATGTAGTGTACGTTTGAAACAAAGGTGGGAACTCTTCAGAAATGAGTTTAGATTGAATTCCAAAACGAGGCATGTAATACTGGTCCAGCTATAATAAATTTATAGCCATTTTTCAAAATATAATAATATAATTAATAAAAAATAATAATTAATCATTTGCATAAATTTCCAATGTCTTCAATTAAATACTTTGGCGATATTCAAATCGTACTGTTTTTACATTATAATACCACTAGCTTTGAATTTTCCCTGTCTCATTGAGAAGAACAGTTGTTAAGATCTTGGTAGAGAATGGTTTTGTTCAAGACCACAGAAGCAGTAATAAAAATTCCAGAATCCATGGTTTTTTTGGAATAACATTTTTGGAAAGAAAACTGCTATATGAAAATGAATGTTTTCTGTCAGAAGCAGTTAAAAGAATGTTTCCAGTAATGACAGTGGATGAGAATAACATAAAAAATCAATTACGAACTCCTTAAAGAATGACCTTTTATGTCAAAACAAAATTTAAAACATTTCTCAGCAACAGATTTTATTACTTCTTAAGTGTTTGCTTAAAAACAACGAAGAAATGCTTCCAGCGTTTTTCTCGTATATGAATATATGTAATAAATGTATTAAGTAAATAAAACACCTGTATGAAAAATGCACATGTAATACTAAAATGACTTAATGTAAAAAGAAAAATTAAATATTTAAAATTATGGGAGGGTCATAGATTGATAGATGGCTACAGTCACGGGAGTCTTGCGATCTCCCCCTCCACACACATTCAACGGGAGTAAGTTAATTTAACATTCTTAGATTGAGTTTATCTGTGATAATAAAGGCAATGATATCTTATAATCTTATCTTATCTTAATACTAAAAAATCTTAAGGGAGTAAAGCGCAAGAAAATATAAATTTAGTAGTTTTTTTCCAGCTGTAATATCTTTTTATCTTGCGCAAGTTGGTACGAAATGTTTTTGCTGCGTGGTCACACTGATTGCCATAAACGAAAACTTAATATAGGATTATAAAAAAAATTCAGTGTTTCAAAATCTAGTTCACAAACGTAAAATATTTTCCTAATTCATCTTTTTGACTTTTAAACAGACCCTATATAGTACTAAATTATTTATTTGCCTAGAAAATAATATTCGTTTTAAAAAAATTTACTACAAATGAAATTTCTTCTTATTACGAAGTTTTCCGTTACTGATTCAGTAACATAATTAGCACGTATCTAGTTTTAAGAAAACATTACAACAGTTCCTTATCAGCTACATTTCAGTCCAAACACCGAAAGGCAATTTGACATTCAGCCAACATACAAAATGCACAATAAAGGATTTGCAAACAAATCACTCATCAAATTGTATATAAAGTTGCATGCTCTGTGATTTAAGAGAATTATAATGCTTTCATTACGGTAAAATATTTCAAATGTGTATTCCAAATTTTCAGTTCTAATACGTAATATTAATATACATAATGTTAACATTTAAAACGTGTTTTTAATGCTACCGGCAAAGCATGAAATCCGGCATTCTATAGAACACCTAGGTATTTTGTAGAATGCTGAAAGTTGGCCGGTAATGTGGGGAAAATTATATATTTCACACATTGCCAGCATTCTATAAAATGGCAAAAGCGCCAAAGTATGAAATAAATTTCCATATTATACACAATACCTAGGGAAAGCATATAATAATTCATGCAGTATATTGGTAGTTGTAAGAATGTGACAGAAGACAATTTCTACCAGAGCTTCTGAAAGAATTTTAAAACAACTATATGCAAGATCACAGCTTATTTTATGTTCCAAGAACTTGCTTACAGCTTAAAATGATTAGAATTGAAGATATGAAAACGATTAGAATTGAAGATATTAAAACGATTAGAATTGAAGATATTAAAACGATTAGAATTGAAGATATTCCTAACCACGGAATTCATCTCTGATCAATTGCAATTCCTCAAGTCCAATGGAAGTGGCCAAGGATTCGTCAAGTGTATGTGCAGAACGAATAGCCAAAATATGAAATGTCTTTGTATGAAAAAAGTAATGAAATGAATTCAAAGTGTCATTCAAGCGTGTTGCAATAAACGGGTTGATCTTAATTTCTTACTTTTCATACGAAAACTTTGCTTTCTGTTTTCTTTAATAAGAAAGTAAAATTTTGTTTCGTTACAACAAATGCGTTAATTTTAAGTTCTTCTTTTTATACGAAAATTTTGTTTCTTTAATAAAGTCGTAAATTTTGTTTCGTACAATTTCAATTTTTCTTTATATACTTGAAATAAAAAACTTTTTAATGAAACTTTTTCATTACTTTTTCAAAATAATATTTGTATTTTTGAGGAATGAACGTCTTTTAAATATATAATAGCCTTATTAGGAACTTTTTTTCATATTAAGCCTAAAGATTGATAGCATAGAGCATTTGTCGTTCTATAAAGTGCTTAGGTGCTATACACAATGCCTAGTAAAGTGTATAACAATTTATAAGGTATTTCTCCCGCCTTCTTCGCATGCCTTCGTGGTGTAGTGGTCTGCATGCTCGACGCGTAACCGAGAGGTCCGTGGTTCGCTTCCCGGCGAAGGCGTTGCTCATTTTTCATGTCTCCTGCTTCGAAATAACCTAATGTCTCTACAAATTTTCATATTTTATACTTTGCCTGAAAACGACAGGCACCCTATAAAATGTCTGTAACATTAACATCAAAAATAAATAAGTACTTGTTAAATATGATCAATAATTATTTATAGGTTAATAATTCACACCGATTACTTACACGAAATTACATTTTTCAGTACATACGTTCACTAAAGCTGTTTTGATAAAAAAAAATAATGATATTAATTTATAAAACAAATATAAAAAATGTCGGTACATAAAGGGAATTAAATGATTTATATAAAATATGCATTGAAATAGGCAGACAATAAAGGGGATAAAAGTATGATTTTTAGAAACAATTTGAGAATAATTTCTAAAAGAATTATGAAATTGCTCTAAGTTCATTACTGATTTTATATCTAACACTAAAATATTAAAATATTTTGAATAATTTTATTACTTACCGTGACAACTCTGCTTCATATTTTAAGCTTTCCAGTAAAATCTTTGAACATTACGAAACTGTAGGAAAAATGTTTTAATATTTATATAAAAGCACATGCATTTTTCTAACGCAGTCAAAGTAATCCAAATCTAAATACTGCAACTTTAAAAAGTTAAGTAGAATATCAATGTTTAAAGCACAAATAAATAAATGCATAAATAAAAACATGTCTTATGTTTTTTACAATATGAAAATCAACATCAGCTTCATGAAGCCTATTTAGTCCATTGTTCGTACGCTATTTACAGTAATTTCCAGTCTAGGATCTACAGATTCATGAAAATCTGAAACAAACGCAACAAAATCCACTAGCAAAATGACTAGATATCCTTTTATGTGACACTTAAAATTCTGTCTTGCTGTTTAAAACTAAATTGCATTTGAGGGCAAGTATGATTCCTGTGACTGTCTAACAGAGAAAATTTTCTGTAGAATAAGTAATATTAATTTGAGAAATCTTTTATACTTTAAAATACATTGGTTGTATAAGAACTTGACTCAGATACATAACACAGTTCATGATACCATTACTTATCTGACTCAATAAACTTCTTTACATATTCAATTAAAGCACTGAATCAGTATTTATTTTTCTTACCGCTTTTAACATCTCCGGTTCTTTCGTATTTGAAATATTTGGTGTAATTGTAGTCTGAAGCGTAGTTAAATTAGACAAACTGCTATACATAGCTTTCTTCAAACCACTCGGCTTTCCCATACGATATGTAACTGATCGAATTTTCAGTTTTATGACAAGCATATTCAAAATGCTTTTCTTTAGAGTGAAGGCGATAAATATAAAAGCGCCCTGCAGTCCATTCAAAATAATAAATGCGTACCACACTGCATCAATCCTAGTAATAGCAGCAAAAATACCGAGAAACCAAGTCAAGCCAAGTATGGTAGTGAGTTTCATGTACAAAAAGTATCTTGTTTTGTCTGTAAAATTACTCACAGATCTCGCTTGCCGTGAAATCCTTCGCACATAGAAAGCTGTAACAGCAAATAAAATTACATTTGCCATCAACAGTGTTGTGACTGGTACAACAAAGAATACTAACAAGCCTTTTCTATGGTTGAACCAGCAAATTGGTTGTCCATATCTAGGTCTAAACTCATTGTTCTCTTTTAACACGTTATCGACAGTAATACTTATTAGCAATATACTCGCGCTGGAAATCCAACTACATAAAGAATACTTGATAAACGTTTTGCTGTTTCTATTTCGCGACTGAGTCATCGAAAAGGTTTTGTGAATATCGAATGCCATAACTGACATCCAATGAAATGCTGAAAGATAACCGAAATATGTGAATACAGCATTTAAGTAACATAACCAATAAATTTCCATAAAACGAGGACCTAAAAGAAGGAAGAGATGTCCACAAAGAAGAGATGCTGATAAAGACATCAAAATTTTCCCCGGACAATTTCTGAGCTTTTTTAGAATAGCGTATACAGCAAGGTGCAGTGTTAAACAAATCACAGATATGGATAGAGTAACGACTGATAGCCAATAATGAACGTTTGAGTAGGGTAATAAATTATGGTTATTATCAGCACATATGGCAATCTGAAGAACAGTTTTACCATCCTTTTCGTATTCTTCGTATTCTTCAACAGAAAGTAATTTCTGGGAATAATTTACGAACGCACTACCATTTTCCAGGAGAATGAACTTATCATTAGAAAGGATAATCTTAAAACAACTGTTTTTAAGACCCCAACTGTTATTGAGTTGATCCTTAAGCAAACATTTGCCATTTTCCATTTTGTACAATTTACCACAAGTAAAATTATGGCACTGGTTTAGAAGTGGGTCCCAGATATGCCCATCGTTTACGCTGCATTTGCTTTCGTATCCCACCTGATTATCCCATCCGCCTGCGAAATTGAAGTCAAAAAGAACTGTTAGAATACCAGAGTCTTCAGAAGAAGAGAAAAGGAAACTATAATATGGATCAACGCAGGTTATACTTTTTGTATCCAAATTGTTACACAACGCACAATACAGATTTTTATAAATATGGCTTCTTCGAGAAGAACCACGTTTCTCATAAACAAAAGACGTATATGCTTTGCATTTTTCTTGCATTGTTTTATCGAAACCAGGAGCGCATGTATCAATAGCAGGTTTGCAAAGTCTAGCCTTGTAATTTGTTACGAGACTATCGTTCATGAACTCTTGGGGTACGATGTTGCAATTTTTCGTCTCTCCACCTACAGTAACTTCTTTAAATAAAAATCTTTCAGGATAGTAAACGGCTTTAGAAAAATTAATTTCTCTTCCATTGTCATTTATAGATGCGTTATTCAGAAAACCATTGCAGTAAACATGAATGTTCCATTTGACAACATTTGTATCATCGTTGCAAATAGCACAATAAATGTTCCGGTAGAATATCCTTGTACTTAAACTTAATACTGGTATATCCTGGAGGTAGTTATATGACAAATTCTGTTGTTTAAGGAATGCGGCTTCCTTTTCACACATATCTCTCACAAAATCGCCCATCCAATCTTCAGGACAGTATTGTAGAACGTAGATAGGAATACGCATGGAATTAGCCCCACGCACTTCTCTGCATGTCCACCTTCGCTGAGAATTATCTTTTTGCGATACTCGATCCATGCAACAATCATCATAAACATCGCATTTTTCGTCGCAATAACAAGCGATTCGTTTTAGATTCATTGGATCTATCACTGGATCAAAGCTAACATCATCACAAAGGCTCACGTGAGAAAGATTTTCAAAAGCGCAGAATCCATCATATACACTCTGTTCTCTTCTGACCTCTTCCGACGAGAATCGGCGAAAGTTTACATCTCCATAAGGTGTGAAATATCTGTTTCTGTCATCACGCCGGAAACGATAACACAGAACGGAACCAAGCAACGATAAGTAGAGGAAAATTTCTCTAATCAAGCACATTCTGTTGGTTCAGACTCCTGTAGCTGTTTCCCGTGTTGTATGTGTGTTCAGCTGGAGGAAACTCAAACAGAGGCAAGCTTACCGCCCATGCAAAATTTTACCAACCAATGAAAATTCAAGCTCTTTCCTTCTCTTTCTTAATGGTTTTTTATAACATAAACACATCGTCTGCTTCCAAGACTTGGTTTTCGTCAAATAAAATAATCATTTCATCTTAGGGGATGTATCAATATTTACATCTAGAAGTTCCTATATATTATAGGTAAACTGAAAATGTTATTAGTGGTAAAACGTTGCCATAAAATCTGCAGTTCTTTTTCTGCTTCATAACAATGACTTACACTGATGCGAAATGTAATTCCTCTTAAAAGCGAAGTGGCTTTGTCCGCTAATGCGTTTTGTCAAATTAAACAGTATTGCGATCAAAATTTGGAAAAGTAGGTTTAAGATGCCCATATTACAACTTAAAAACCTTATCATTTGTTATGGTGATAACTCTGTGCGTAAGCATTTTACTATCCTCGAACGCTTTTTGAATATTCAATCTTAAAACAATTAATAATTTTAATATAAAAATACACTATATTTCAAATGAAAATGAGGAAAGTGCTGAGATGTAGATGCTTGTAATTTAAAGTAAGATGAGCCAGCAGCCGAGCGGGAGCGGTAAAATTGCTCAACACTGATAGTTCCGACCTGAGCTCAATTGCAGGCAAATCGGCAAGCTACATAGCCGTTTCCCCATGTGTAACGTGTATACGAGCCAATTTCCCTTAGAACGTCCTCCACAAAGGCATCCCTTCTCTTAAGCAGAAAGCTCTAGTATGCTTTGCCATAATCAAATAAGGTGAAAGTAAAAGATGTAGGCAAAATCTGATTCTCACAGGTATTTAGGATTCATATCATACCAGCTGAAAGTTAATTTAAAATGGTTTAGTTTGCCTATTTAAAAGTTTCGTTTTTCAAAAGATATTAAAAGTCTTCGAATATAATAAAAGAATATTTTTTTATTTTATTGAGTTTATTAGTTTTTTCAAAAACTTAGATTTTATTTTTTCTAACTAATTCGTAGCTAATATACTTCCGCATCCTTTAAACAAACTCTCAGCTATTTATTACATGCACTGGATCAAGCTATTTATAATGGTCACTGCAATATATCAACAATATATTACAATTAAGGCAAAGAGAAAAGAGATTTGCTATCGAACTGATTATCCATTAAAAAAATAATAAAAATGATTATCGAAAATTATCGAACTGATCTGCATGTTGCTCACCTATAGTGACAAAATATTATTTTAAAAAATTATCAAGGCAACTTTATGTTTTGAAACGAAAATTACCAATTCAAAAAATCTTAAAAAACTGTTGTAATTTAATGTTATTTTATATAATCAGAACAGCATTTACAATCTCCTTTTTGAAATAGCTCAACTCAAAATTCATTTCACAGATTTATTTATGCTTGTTCTGTTCATTTGCTAAAATAGTTTTAATCTTGTTGCAGCTTAACACATCATGCTATAGGGCTATTTACCTAAGGTTCTTTGCATTTATAGCAAGATAGCTACTGCACTTAAGCGGAATACGTTTGCTCCTGAAAACGAAAATCCTCTACTTATTCTTTTGAAAAGCACTGAGGCATTTTAGTTGATATCAAAGTTGACAAAAAGCGGAATTTTACCAATTATTAATAGTCAGGATAGAACACATTTAATAGAAGAAACATGTCAATGTATAAATATAATTAGAATTAATGAGATTAGAAGGTAAATACACTAGAAAAATATTGCTTCTGAAAAAGAAGTATCTGTCTCAAATAGATTACAAAATAGATACAATTTTATGAAAACTTCAAACCAGCCTTAGGTTAGCTTTTTGTCTAATTTTACTTCTTGATCATTTATCGGAGAATTATTTTTTCCACGTAAATAACACTTAAATTTAATAAATGCTCCAATTGTCAGCATTCATAGAAACTATTTAGTTAAGCACTTACTGCAAAATACTGCATTAAAAGTAATTGTTCAAATGAACATACAGTTCTAACTGTAAGACGAGTTTTTTCGGCAGGTATTGTCTGTGGTTCTGAGCCCACCAGTGGCTGAGTGGTTAAGGTCATTGAACCCTGGTAGTTTATGTGTGCTTCGAAAACCGGAGAGCGGGTTGGCTATTTTCGTAGTTTTCTACATATGTAATATGGATATCAGCCAGTTTCCTTTAGAAAGTCTTCCATGAATACATCCCTACCTAGCTCTTTTGTACTTTGATGTATTTAAATAACCTAATCTGACCTGTAGTTGTGAAACCAGAGCACCTTACGTGCTCAGCATAACATTTATAGACGTATTAAGATAAGTTATTACTTAATTCTTAATTTTTGCTTTAAAAGGTAACATAGTTACTCATTTTTGCTTCAAAGTGTGGTACTTAGATCAAATATTTCTTTTCTTCTAGAGCATAATGCACATGTCAAGGATATACATGTAAGGTTGCCTTAATCACACAATCCTTATTTGGGAAGGAGGTAAAATATCTTTAAAAATTCAGTATTACATTAAATGTGAAACAGTCCTGTTCTCTAATATATTAGTTATTTTCCAAGTTTTACGTAACAATTAGTTTAATTCCTTTCATTATAACTTTTTTAGTTAAATAATTATTAGTCCAAAGGGGCAATTTGGACTGAAGGACTATTAATTTTGCTTTGGCATTTTGCATTGGTTCAGTATAATTGTCGGTTCACTTTTCAAATTGTTGCCACCAAATATTAGAGTCCGTAGTATAGTTAAGGAAATTAAATAATGAAGAATCCGCATAAATGTATATATGTATCTCGCACTGTGATAAAACAACGGTACCTAGAGCCATCAAAGTTTGAATAACGTAATCTTCCACCCGAATATGGGCATCTGGAAGCCCAAATTTGGAATTTGGAATTGTTTTTTTTATCCATATTATATTTTGTAAAATGTTAACGAATTTTTGATTAGTAGACTCGACGATTTCAAAGCGAGCAATGGCAGCACTGTATGAAAAAAAAATTTGTCTCCAGCTGGAGCCTGCGTATCGAAAATTCTAAAGATATGTTCCTTTTAAAATTATTTTGCGATATTTCCATTGAACTGAATTTATTATTTATATTTTTACTGAATTATTTATTTTTATTTTTTATGATTTAATTGCGAAGGACATGATATTTAATCAATAAAGGTAACGTACCAAACGTTAAAAAAACGCCGCTTTGGGCTTAATGTAAAATCTGAAAGCTTTTAGATTTTTTTTATTATTTTTAATGGCTAATTTGGGAATACTTCCTGGACTTTCTTGTCATAGGAAATATAAATATTATGCAGTACTAATGCATTCATTAATGAAACCGTACATGAGAACTAAATGTGAGAGTATCTAATTAAGGGCATTTCGAAAAAACTGTCCACAAAAGTTTTCCGTAATTTTTGCATTTTTCTTCTAATTATAATTAAATGAAAAAAAAAAACGGAAATAAAAAAAGATTATAATTTTGACTGAAGTTAAAGTAATTATTAATTACCATGCTTTGTTATATAGTTTAATTTTCATCAATATCAAAAGCCCAATTATTAAGTAAATAGGATAGCAAATAAAAATAATTCAAAATTTTATTCTTTTAATTTCTACTTTACTCAACAGCTTTTGAATGATAAAATAAAGAAAACAAAATACTATTAGTTCGTATAGTTAATGTTATAACCATTTGAAAGAAAAGTATAGACAGAATTACAGCCTATAGGTAGAATAACAAAAGAATTATTTGAAATGAGTGACAGTAAGCTGATACAGGGATCTGCTGGTTTCGTTCCCTAAGACCTTGTTAGAGAGAATCGACTAAATTCAAAGAGTAAGATGAAACTTCTGTTTCAGAAATGTCAAACTGAGGATAATAAGAATTACAAAGATGCACTGAAATCCTGGAACTCAAAATTGTACTCTAGTAATAAACAGGAATCACATGTTGAAAAAAACTGAATATCAGATAAAATGCTTCAAGGAGCTTTTTATGATATACACTTTTATAAAATAAAAGTTAATTTTATTTGGTTGAGCTGTGAAATATTCAGTAAACTGGAAGTCAATAGCCACTTAATTTTTAACATTTTTTGAAAAATAATATATATCGGAATTTATATTAAGTCGTCCTGAATATTATACTGATTAGCGAGTTCTAACTGCTGTTTCAGACTCCAGGTCAAGGTTCGAATTCCATGTAACGCTTTCTTGTTTGAGTGTGTGTCCTTCCACATTTTGCAGATGCACTATCGGTTTACTTTTGCGATGCATCCTGGGCATTGGTCTTTAGGATAAGACGACTAAATGGCCATTGAGTTCTGCCATTTCTTACAAATGCTTGAGATGCAACTGTTTGATCATTTGAAAAAAAGTACATATTGAATAGTGGAAAAAAAAAGAAATTTATTATTAAATTAATAATTTTTCGTAACACACCAAAACCCATCGCAAATAAAGACGTTTATGCCCTAAATAAGTAAGAATGTAATGAAAAATTAATTAATACATGTAAATGAAACAGAAAGTCCTAGAAAAAGCGCCTCTCCAAAACAATTTTAATTTTTGTTGTTTTTTGCGGGGCAGATTTTATACTTTTATACCGTTTTCATGCGCTTTCTTTGGTAATTAGTTCTGCAGTATTTTTTAACAATTGATTGCATTTGCACTTTCCTCCGCTGACTTTCATGCATTAATTAGTTTTTTTTTCATTCCCATATTTCATTATTGATTGCATCTGAAATCTGTATATACTTCTAGTTTATTTTTGGAAAGGTTTCTTGCAGTTTAAAATATATTTCTAAAAGTATCATTTATTTAAAATTTTATAAAAAAAATGTCTTATTTTTTTCTGTATTATCAGATTTACCTTTCCCAAAAACTAAAAATAACACAAAAAAAATGAAGGTTTTCCTTGCATATGAAAGATTATTTTCCATTTTAATGTAATTAACAGTTCTGACATTATGGCAACCTGTCTTAACATTTTACCTACATTGTCCGTGTATGATAAAGTGGAAAAACTACAAATCAAAATCCGTTAAATATTATCAATATATTTAATTAATTGAAGAAATATTGGTTTGGATTCCCGATTTCCGTTACTCTTCTTCCCAATATGCAATTTTTCTATGATTCCCGAAATTCAAAAAATAAATAAAGAAAGAAAACAATAATATCACACAAAAGGTCAAGTAAGCTCTGTGAACAGTGTTCCCAGTCAAGGTTATTTCACTAACAATACCGTGCGTGTAGTAACCTTGATGCGTAGCTTCTTTGACAGCTTGAACTCGAAAATAATAAGAAGAATTGCAGGAAACTTTCAGTAATTTGTGTTAAGAGTTCTTCTAAAATTTGAATGCATTTGCTAAATAAAGAAAAAAGGTCTGAAAGCATTCAGATTTTGTATTACGCCCAAAGGGACATTTTTTTAACGTTTCGTGCGTTACATTTATTTATTAAATATGTCTTTCGCACTTAACCATAAAATTAAATTCAACAGCAATATCACAAAACAATTTAAAATGAGCGTATCTTTAGGATTTCCGGTAGTCTAACGCGCTGGTGACTTTTTTTTTGTGTGTGTGTGTCTACAGTGTTGCCATAGCTCGCTTTGAAATCGTTGAGATTGTTAATCAAAAGTTTTACAGAATATGAATTAGGTAATAAAAACAAATTCCAAATTCCGGCTTCCAGGTGCCCATATTCGAATGGTGGACTACGTGATTCAATATTTTATGTCTCCAGGTACCGTTCTTTTTTCACAATGTTAGAAACATACATACATTCATACTGATTCTTCAATATTTATATCTTTAAATATAACGCTGAGCTCTACTATTTGGCGACAACAATTTGAAAAGTGTAACCCCTTTTACAGTGAGCCAACGCAAAATGCCAAAACGAAATTAATAGCCCTCCTGGGCAAATTGCCCCTTTGAGCTAAAAAAGATAGCAATCTTTAGTTAATTAAACATGTAGAATACGTAGAATGTATAAGTCAATAAAGCTACCAGCTCAACACCATCGAAAGTCAAGTGCGGTCTCTGTTCTTTATTCATTTAGTAATTTACAAAAAATACGCAGAGTGTGGTATATAAGGCGTAATATTTTAACAAAGCGATTTTGAAGGATATGTTGCTAAGGATTTTAGACAATACATAATGCATGTTTCAGCATTTTTGAGCGTTTAAAGTGCGAATAATGCTGACAGAAAAGAAAACACTGGAAGAGAATAAGTCTGGTTAACAGGCCGCGTTATGCAAAACTTACCAGAGGAAAGAATATATGACATTTATTTACTTTTGCTAATACCTTATATTTCCGCGCAGAAGTACGTTGTGTCTTTCCACTGCCAGTATGCGGTCTGTGCTACGCCATCTTGTTGCCAAATTCTTTATATAAATTCACAACGTTTTTCTGAATTTATTTAAAATGAAAAGCGAATAGAGTTTCTAATACTGTCTTATCGGGCGGCATCATGCCTTAAAAAAGTTAGTAAACAGTGTCCAACAGTGCATTCTGAACGCTTTATTCTAGAATAGCTCTTAAATCTTAATGTGGCAGGCAAAAGATTTGAATTTGAAACACAGCTCTATAATTCTGAAACCATGAATTAAGTTGCATTTCTAATAATGAACTTTATAGTAAATTTATGCAGTACCAACAATGTAACGAAAAATTTCAGAACTTGTATGTAATAATATTCGGTACTTACATATTAAAGCAATCCCCTTAACAGAAGTGGCTAAATTTTCAGAATGTGCCAAACTCTGGCAACCATGCTCATAACAGTCTTCCAGTCAAGCAACCTCGCTGTTTTCGCATGCGTTCTTTTTTGTTGTATTTGAAGTTCCAACTGTTTTTATAAACAAATCGTGATATTTTTTTGCCTTTAAATGAGTTTTAAAATATCAGCTTGTGGAATACCTGAGCAATGGAAGAAACTCCAGTAAAATTTCTGGGGCAATACAGAATTTTGTTGACATTTTTCTAAAGGGAACACAGAGAGGAAAAGAGAGGAAATGGATTTCCTCGATACCCGCTGCTGCCGAGGATTGCAAGAGAAGAATAGAGCAAAGAAAATTACAGAAAGATTTGAAGAAGAATGCAAGTGTATTATTTTTTTAATGTATCACGTAATCCTTATTTAATAATTGAAATTTATATTTTAAATTGTTAAAGTATGTTTTCTCTCCATATATTGATAATGATTACCGACTTAACTATAAATATCGATAATTTGGTAATCTTTCTAAAACAATCAGATGTGTACACCACATGAGTTTCTTGTACGGAATATTAAATTAAACGCATTTTGCAATTCATTTAAACTTATTGGATTGAATTAAATCTACTTCTTCGATAGCGCATAAACACAACAGAATAAATGCACGTTTTAAGATTCACTATATTTGTTTCTCACAACGACACTCTGGCGCTAGTTTCACTTAACAGCGTTACATCTCGTTCAGTTTATAACTCATCAGAATGCACAAAAGTTATGTGTATCATCTGGAGAATTAGCTAATCGTTGCCACATGTTCTATTCAAATATTATAATAAATCGAAAACGATGTGTAAGAGAAATTAAACAAACAAAAAAAGAAACAGTTTTTCACAGACGATTCAGTATTTCTCTTTCAATTAATTCAGATCTCACTTCGCGACAAGGCAAAAATACATAAAAACTCCAAATATCTATATTCAAAATTACGAAATAAATCTTAAATTTTTATTTTCTCGAATAAATCCCAGAATGGATTAAGGATGATTTAATTCGCAATAATAAAAGAAGGCGTTATCTTTGTTGTTGATTACTAAAGGCATAAAATCCTTAACCGGAAGATAAGAACAACATAATTCAATCATTTTTAAAGCAAAAAATGCACGATTACCAGCACAGAAGAATAAAAAACTGAGCTCACTGAGCCGAGCAACAGACTGGATATATATATATATGTTACGGTGAAACACCGAAATCTGGAGAATGTCGACTTTCACCGGTGAATGTCAACATTCACATAGTCGCTTGGTGTATGTCCGAAATATTTTCCAAATACTGTTATTTCTGACTTACACCAGTGAATGTCGGCATTCACCATGTACTAATGGTGAATGTTGAATATATGAGAATATTATATTTTCTTCTCCGTAATTCAGTCGCGAAAAAACACACAAGTATTTAAAACACAAATACATTCAAAATGAGAAAGGAAAATAATAGAAGTTAAAAAACTTACTTAATTATACAGTACGTAGTAAATGAGAAAATAAAATAATAGTAATAAAAAACTTACTAAATTATGTGATTCAAATCTGATTAATTGCAACAACTTAAACTATTATGAGACTTTGAATTGCACAAGAGGCCCTTGCTTTTACAACTGCATTTATGGGAGACAGCCAGTCGCCTCTCTTTTCGACCTACACCAGAGCATATCTGTGATTGTCGACATACACCGGTGAAGGTCCGAATGTACAAGAATGCAATGTTATATTCGATCTTTCACCGACGTATTTGGTGAATGTTGACATTATCCGGTGAAAGTCGACATTCTCCAATTTCGGTCTTTCACAGTAACATATACATAAATTTATATGTTTTTGGTGCGGCCGATTGCAAACAAAATAGAAGGTGCACATCTACATGTTATAGCAGTTCTATATACAAAATTGCAGCGCTCTGAGGCTACTCGTTTTTGAGTTATACGACATACATGCATACGTACGTATGCACAGACTCCACGAAAAAATCTCTTCAGAATCCATTTGAAATCAGTTTTATAATTTTTTGGGGTTGAAATTAGTCCCGTATTCTGTTCTTACGTACGAATGTCACTCAAAAACATCGTTAAATTGCATTCGATAGTGGTCAAAATAGATATTTTCGTTGAAATATGATACTCGAAATTTTTCGCGATTACAATACTTCCTTTTTACTTTGTACAAGGAAGTAAAAAGGATGTGGGAACTACCAAATTACCCGGTAAGTAACTTTTATCTTTTCATCTATAAAAAATCGTCAAATTGCGTCAAGGTGGTTGCGTTAATACATAAGTACCAAATATTCGACGAAGCAAAATACGTTGGTCATTTTATAAGATCTGAGAATCTTTTACATGAAACATTTTCTCATTACAGCACTTGCTTGTTTATGTGGAAGCAATTTTAGTATATGTACTACCGAAGCAAGTACAAAAATACCATTTCAAAACCTAACTGTAGTGTTGAGAGCGGACTATTTTATATTATCTATTTTATATTTTCTAACTGACACTTAATTTAATATGGCCAATTCTGATCATTTAAATGTCATAATTTTTTTCACGTTCAAGTTGGACCATGTGCTTCTCCTGATTAAACCACAATTTAAATGTGATTCAATGAATTCGTAAAGAAGCTGCATTCTCTGAAAGGCGAAGACTGCTGTGGCAGACCAATCACTGTTTCAGATATTAAAAATACTACATCTGCGATTCAGATATTAAAAGACCATCACGTAACCTATCATTAAAATATACACTACATTTTGAATTGGTGTCTATTAGAAATATTCTTCATGGAAAACTTGGCCAGAAGCTTTGAACTTATTACAAGCTTTCAAAGAATACTGAGTATAGATGCGGACGCAGTTTGTTGCAGCAGACCTAACGTGAGGCAAAATTTATTGACAATAAAAGTTCTGAGTTAAAACCGCACCCACGGCGTAATCTGAAGCACCCGCCGCGATTTCCAAGTTCTCGTCCCATTCCTGGAATTTTAACACTTGAGCATTAATTAGAGCTGTTTTCAGTTTTTCAAAAGCTGGGTTTGCCTCCGCCGTCCATTGCAGACTTGAATTTCTTTCGTTTTAAAACTAACAAAGGTTCAACAATAACGGCAAAATTTTTGATAAACGAACAATAATATGAGCACATGTCGATAAAAGATGAAAGTTTCTTCGTCGTATTTGGAGGAGGATAATTTTTAATTGCTTTTATTTTAGAATCTTCTGTCTCGATACCCTTACCTGAGATTTTGTACCCTAAATATCGCAATTCCTTGGTTGCGAATTTACATTTTGCGGCATTAATAGTTAAACCTTCTTCTTTTAATAATGAAAAAGCTTCGTGGCGATCTTCCACGTGTTGTTCAGTAGTGTCACTAGTTATGATAATGTCATCGACATAAATCAAAGTGGATTTTCTTAGGACGGGATGTAAAATTATGTCCATGCCGCGCTGAAAGGATGACGGGGCCCCGCAAACCCAAACGGCATGCGTAAAAATGGATAAGTGCCCGATTTTGTAATAAACGCTGTTTAATTCACATTTTCTGGCTTCATGGCTATTTAAAAGTAGCCTGAAGTAAGATCAAGACTGGTCATATATTTTGTGAACCTAATTTTCCGTATTATTTCCTCTATTACCGGTAAAGGGTAATTAGAGAATTTAGTCATGCTATTAAATTTTCGGTAATCGATCGCAAAACGATAAGCTTTTGGATCCGAAGATGGCAAATTATTTCTCTTTCTACATAGCACAACTGGGCTAGCATATTTACTATTGATGGGAATAATTATTTTAAGATATTGTTCGGAGAACAGCCTTGACGCCAAAAAGGAAGAAACAGCTTATTGTGGTATGGCAGGCAATCGTTGCCATTCGATGACGTACTTCCTCTAGGCAGACAGCCGTAATACTTTTCCCTTACTAAGGGATTATCTGTAGTATTACTTATTATGTGTAGTATTTATTATTAATATTTATTATTGTATAGAATAGTAATTAAAGGTAGAAGCAGCTTATTGTGGTATGGCAGGCAATGGTTGTCATTCGATGACGTACTTCCTCTAGGTAGACAGCCGTAATGCTTTTCCCTTGCTAAGGAATTATCTGTAGTATTACTTATTATCTGTAGTATTTACTTGTTAGTATTTATTACTGTAGTATTTATTATTGTAGTATTTATTCTGTAGTAATTGATTATCTGTAGTATTTACTTTCGTTTCATGATGAAATGTCGCCCATACCCTTAAAGAAGCCAAGTTGGCGCAACCAAGGCTGTTCTCCGAACAATATCCTTATTTTATCCCTTAACATATGTGATGTTCTATTATTGATTCATTCTCCTTGTCATATCGATAAGATTTTGCTTTACAAGGTTCGCTTGATTTTAGTTCTATGGCGTAGGTAACAATTTGTGTATTCCCTGGCTTCTCAGAAAATAACGTATTATATCTCTTTACGAGTTCTTCCAGCTTGGCTCTTTCATTTTGTTTTAGATGCTAGAAATCGATATCAGGAACATTTACCTCTTCCACCACCATTGGCATCATATCCAAGAAAATAGAATTTTGTTCGAAGTTTATTGTGGCGTTTGCCGCCCTGAGGAAGTCTGTACATAAAATTACATTGTTTCGCAAATTTTTAACAACAAAAAATATAACTTTCAAAACTTCTTTTTTTAACTGAACGTTCAAGCGATAGCTTGCCGACACATTCGCAAACTTTCCCTTGTGCAGCAACGATTTCTGTGGTACAATTTTTAAACGAACTTAGTCTTCGGGAAATTTCTATAGTAGAATTTTTGGCTTAAAAAATTTCCCTCCGCGCCGGTGACGAGTGCTTCTACGGGTACATCGTTCAACAGAACGTGGATTACTGGTAGTTGGGAATTCTTGACTACCACGGTAATTACACACAACTTAGAGGGATTTTGCGATGCACACGGGGTCTGAACCCTCAATTTCTCAGGCCCCTCTATTTGTCTAAATTCTTCTTTCCTTCTGATGTTTGCTGGGTGCGCTGGCGGTCTTTGGTTTTATTGTTTTCATTCTTGCTCGTTGACGGGGTAGTTAGAAAGCGTTTCCCTCCGTTGTACTTTTTTCTTTCTGCGGCCGGCTGTCGAGGAACTACTGATAGTGTCCCTGGACATGAAATCTCGAATTTTCCGCTATCCGCGGATTCTGAAACTTTACGGCTAATTCGAATAGCTTTTGCAGGGTTCGTGGGTTTCTCAGCTGCATAAAATCTTGTACTGCGGGTAATAATCTTTGGTAATATAATTTTAATTACTTCGTTATTGGGCTTCCTTCCATATAGCATATTCACTAGTTTGACTTTATGCAGGATAAATTCGGTGAGGTGTTCAACTTTCCGTTGATAAAAGCTGTTCGGCTTCAAGTTTTGCGCGATTCTTCACTATCGCGAAGGCCTTTAAGAGTGCCGCTTTGAAATTTTCAAAATTGTACTGAGGCTTCCGACTTCCCCGAGTAAGAATTTTCCAATTCCTGTCCTCGGAGGGCACTCGAGGCGACAGGTAGTTTTTGTCTTTCGGGTACCGGATGCAACTGAAAGTGCGTCTCAAGGGATTCCAGGAATGAAGTGACGGAGTTTTTACCATCGAACATCACTGCTGGTTTAATTGCTGCTCTCATGGTGTGTATTAAAAAACCGATGGGCTTGTCACCATCGGGCCTACGACTTCTGCCTCTTGTAAGGATGACTGTCCGTTCTGATTATTTGCTATTGGATCCGAGTAGGATGTTTGGGCGTCAGATGTAACGTTTTACTGTCTATCTTTTGTGTAGAATCTGGAGAAATAGTGATTGCACCGAAGAAGGATTAAAACCACCCTTTATAAAACTCTTTAAATTATTTACAATGCGTCAACTTGATGCTAACATACTGCGCTTCTGCTTGGACGGTAACCGAAACAGTAGAATCAAAACTCAAAACTGGAAATATAAACAATTAGTACAATAAGAATTAGTATTTAGAATATAAACAATTAGTAGTAAACTACAGGGCTCATAGAATCCTGTATCCTACAGCGCGTAGATAAGTCTAGTCGCAGCACGATAATAGCTATTAAGCCTCACCAGCAATAAATGCTAAGCCAAAGCTTGCGTTACAACCACGCACAGAGATTTCTCAGACTCTCTTTAACTTTCCCTACTGGAACGTCGATATTTTAACTTTTTCTTCC
>KK121999.1:216716-288153 GCA_000611955.2 Stegodyphus mimosarum
ATTACAAAACATATTAATTTGGATATGATTAAATGTTTAACTCAAATTTCTCATTTAAATTGAAACTGTATTTGGCGTCAATATAGAGAACTAAACGTCAGTATAGAGAACTATTTTGGACTAAACATTTTCGAGATCTGAACAGAGACTTTTCGGATATATGGATTTATCAAGATATTCGAAACAGCACCACTCTCCACAAAGTACACTCCTTGACGTCTTCGGTTGCAGACACTTAACAGACAGGACATTAAGCCTTCAGGGACAGTTCGCTGCAGGAGATTTAGCCGACGGGAAATTTAACTGACAGGACACTTAGCCAACAGGACATTTAACCGAAACGGATAATTAGCCGATAGGACATTTACCCGACACAGACATTCAGCCTACAGGGCATTTTACTGACAAGCAAATTTAGCCGACAGCAGGTTTTAGCTGACAAAACGTACTATAGACTTTTCTATATATGTACATGTTTTTTTTTTTTTTTTAAACAAGCGACAAAGTTTAAGCAAAATGTTTTTATATTTATCTGAAAAAAAGCTCCTTCGGGGGTACATAACGAGAAGAACAAGTAACGTATTTTTGACTTTATTTAATGTTAAAGAAAATACAAGGTTTAAAATTAGACACAAACTTTGAAATCAGTTTCGACAATAATCAAATATAGGGCTCTGTATTTCGGTTTGATACTGCTTATTTGATTATGGCAAAGCACTAGAAGGCTAGCTCCATAAGGGAAGAGATGCCTTCGTGGATGACTTTCTAAAGACACCTAGCCTGTACGCTGGTGTGCAAAAATTAAGGACGAGACGGTTTTTTCAATATAACTTTGTACAAAAGCTTTCCAAATCAACACATTTAAATACCGTAAGATCCCCAATACGTATAGACATGAGTAATGTAAGCAACACTTACTAAAAGAGAAATCAGAGGGATAAAAAGAAGCTTTATTGAAAAAGTAGCATGGAGCGCAATGAGACTGAAGGCCGAAACATCCCTGTGATGAGTGTGTCCAGGAAACATCCGGTCTTTAACAGTGGATATGATCTCCCCTGACTGCTACTGAGGTTTAGGATCATTTGTGTATGCTGGATATGTGGTTGTTAATGAGCTGTTGAGACACTGCTGCTCGTTCCTCTTGTAGCACCAATCGCAGTTTCGGAATCGTTACTGGCGATAAGTTACGTGCTGCCACGGGTCTCCCTAGTAATCCATAGTAAGTTCCGTACATGCTTGACGGGACTTAGATCCAGAGACCTTGCCGACCAATCCATATGTTCAATATCTTCACTCTCCAACAGCTCTCCTACAGTAACTGTGCGATGAGGTGGAGCGTTGTCGTCCATGGAGAGGCACTGAGGACCCATAGCCCTTGTGAAAAGACGCGTGTAAGGAAGAAGAACCTCGTTACAATAGCAGTCCCAGGTGACGAACCTCCTTGGGAGATATGAAGGTCGGTCCTGCTACCAAGCATTATGTCTGCTCGAACGAGAACTCCGCGACCTCCAAAACAGTCCCTTTTGATGATGTTGAAGGAGTTATTGCGTGTTTCCCGCTCTGTCCAGATGTGTATGTGTCTAGAATCGCAACTCAGACTAAATCTGCTCTCACCTGTAAAGAGTACTCGCCCCCATTCATTGTCTCTCCAATTCCGGTGTTCCCGGCACCACAGAGAACGCCTTCTCCGATAGGCAGGCGTTAGAGGTACACACCGTACAGGGCGTCGTGCAAACAGACCACCACCGTGCAGTCTTCTGGCCACGGTAAAACGCGATATCGGTCGTCCAGTCGCCTGTGTCGTGTGTCTAGCGCAGTGCTCCGCAACCGGTGTGCCGCGGCACACTGGTGTGCTATGAGTAGGATATAGGTGTGCCGCAACCAAATACATGTATTTGACATTTTGCAATTTTTTATCATGTATTTAATACACAATGACAATTTTTTTCCCTTAATAATGTCTATTTTAGATGTTTTTATATATTTCACTGTTGTGTGGTTGTGTGTGTGATTGTAAGTGTGTCAGCATTTGAATTTTTTCGGCACTTCCTTGATAACTCGGAACTCAAAAATATATAACTTTTTTTAAAAATAAATTTAAATGAAATATATTGGTTTCAGACCATTTTAATTAAAAATAATAGCTCTAAAACTGTTTTTTCAAAAATTTGAAATAAACCAATCAAATTGAAGAATTTTTGTTTTTTAATTTTTTTTTAAATTTCGATTATTATGATAATTATTATGATTGCATATAAATAAATATGTCATGGTTTTATAATTGTATATTTTTCAAATTAAAAACAAAAATTTATTGTAAATTTTGTGTATAAATCAACACATATATACATTAGGTTTGGTGTGCCACGAAATTCCAGAAAGATTTTTTGTGCGTCGCAGGTGAGAAAAGGTTGCGGAGCACTGGTCTAGCGATTTCTCCCGCTGTCTGCCGCCTGTTTCTTCTGGCCTGTAAGGCAATACACCGGTCATCTGCGGGTGTGGTTCCTCGTGGACGACCACTACTAAACCCCCGGATAGCTGTTCCTGTAGTTTGAAATTGTCTCCAAAGTCGTGAAACGATGCTGTGAGCAATTCCGAACTCTGCAGCCACACTTATCACACTGCGGCCTTCCTCCAACTTCCCAATGATTCGACCTCGGGTAAAAGCATCCAGATGTCGTCTAACAGATTGATTATTCGCCATTTCTCGCTGAGGCAGCAACTCGGTGTGATTTTAACTGCTATACGGCGTGCAGTCTCTTTGCAAGAAATACTGATCTTACACCGACAACATGCTTTATACTACTCAGACACTCCCCCATTACGTCTACCTGCATATATGCGCATGTGCTATCGTACATCACCTTACTTAATCTCCTGATTGGTCTTTCTGTCCGCTCTGCCTCTTCGTTCAGCTGATATGCTAATTTTTCGACTTCGTCCTTAATTTTTGCACACCAGTGTATACACGCCACACATGGGGACAACCACGAAACGTCTTGCAGCTAGCTAGCTCGACGGGATTCGACAGCTGGACCAAACTACCAGTGTTCATCGACTTTACCGCTTAGTTGCTGGTGGGCCCGGCCCTATATTTCAGAAGTGGAAAAAAAAGTTTCAATAGGCGGAAGAGAAAAACGATTTTAATGAAAAAGAAATGAGCGGAGCAAACGAAAACAAATGTAACGTGATCCGTGGAGTATAAAATTGTAATGAAATAGGAAAATATAAGCTATTAAAAATTGAAAACATTGAAAAATTAATGCCATTAACTAAAGAAGAAAACTTTTTGTTAAAGTGGAAGGGTTTAATGAAGTCTAATTTACTAACTGAAGAAGCTTTACCTATAATTTTTTGGAACCAAACTGAAATTATGATTAAGCGTTGAATTCCGAATTAGCTATTAAAATTTCACTTATTTCTCCTTTTCGAACATACCATTCATGTTGTCTGACGAGAAATTTCAAAAGTTTTTCAGTTTGGCCGATATTTGTGAAACAATACTGATATCATAAGATAAATGTCCACATGAAGTAAAATCAGAGATGATAGCTTTAAGAACTGAACGATGAATTTTAGTGACACTTCCAAAATAACCCTAATACTGAATTTGCTGAGAACCTGAAATATTATGACGACAAGATTGTTCGGATTATTTTTAACAGTTAAAAGTCTTTCACAATGACAAGAGGAACACTTTTCAAAGGCTTCATCATTGTTCATGGCAGAAAATCTTCTCTTAATGCAAGCTGATTTCAAATAATTAGTTTCTCAGAAAGTAAGTGTTCTGAAAAGCAAATTTTGGGAGCATGATGTTTTTTGTTGGCAGAGTGACATGATTTTGCATGAAAGGGCAAATAAACGAAAAACATTACTGCAAACAATTTTCGTTCAAAACTTAACCATTACGAGTTACGATGAATAAGCGATTTGCCAGTTTCCACTACCTGAAAATGAAATCCGTCTAATACATGGCGAACATGTTTGCGAAATCAAAACGTGACTATAAGCTGATGAAATGTAATTTACCTATGGCATTGTGTAAATAAGGTTTTTACGTTTTAAGTTATGGAAATTTTTTAAACAGGGCAATTTGTTTAAAAACAAATAGCTCCATATAGCAGCCTTCTAAAAATCCGAAAATGTATTAATTGTAAAAAATACAGATTGTGTAAATCTAATAATTTTATTTCACTAACATATATCACCCGAATAAGAAAAGGGTTGAAATTTCTCGTGAGGAAACATGAATCGTATATTTGAAACGAGAAATACACTGGTGTGCAAAACTTAAGCAAGAGCAGGGTTTTTTGTCATAACTCCACTAGAAATCAACTGCCATGAAATGCAGAAATGAAGGAGAGTATTATGTACGTAAAAGATGACGAAAGCATCGGAGCTGAAAAAGGAATACAATGCATACGGTACGGAATCAAACAAAAAACAAGCTTTATTGAACGCATAGTATCTTGACTCATGACAAGAGGACGAACAACAAGCAGATGTTCCTTAATATGAGATATGCCCTCCCTTCACTGCAATGGTTGCTTCGCACCGTCTCCGCATACTCAGAACCAGCTGGTGCAACATTCTGTCAGGAAGATGTAAGCGTGCTGCAATGCGTCTCCCCAAAGTATCCCACACATATTCGATGGGATTTAAATCTGGGGAGTACGCTGGCCAATCCATTCGAGTGATATCTTCACTTTCCAGTAGCTCCTCAACAGCAAGAGTCCGATGTGGCCGTGCATTGTCATCCATAAAAATTAAGTCTGGGCCAATGGCACCTCGAAACAGACGCACATGGGGAAGGAGTACCTCCTCACAATAGCGATCCCCGCTTACACACCCTCTGTCGAAAACGTGGAGCTCAGTTCGCCTGTTCACCATAATGCCTCCCCAGACAAGAACTCCAGGACCACTGTTACGGTGTCTTTCCTTGATGTTACTGTGATAAAACCGGGTCCCGACCTCTCTCCAAATCAAAACGCGTTGAGAATCGCTTCTGGTACTGAACCGACTCTCATCCGTAAAGAGGACACGACTCCATTGATCAGTTGTCCAGTTTTTGGGCTCTCTGCACCACTGTAAACGTTGGCGTCGGTGGCCAACTTTCAACGGGAGACAGCGTTCAGGACGGCGGGCGAATAGGCCCCCTTTGTGAAGGCGTCTGGCCACAGTAAACCACGACACTTGTCACCCGTTGCTGTATAGAGTTGCTGAGAAATGGCGCTTACTGACTGCTGTCGGCCTCTTTTCGCCTGCAGGAACGATATAGCGGTCATCCCCTGCAGATTTCGTCCTCGGGCGGCCACCACCAACCTTTCTAACAGCTGTACCTGTGGTTTGGAACGCTTTCCAAGCGCGCGAAGCGAAACTTTGGTTGATTCCGAACTCTGCAGCTACACTGATGACAGTATGCCCCTCCTCCAGCTTTCCGATCATTCTTCCACGTGTGAAGTCGTCCAGGTAATTTCTTCTAGCCATATTTCACGAACTAATTGACTGGCACTTGCAGCGAATATGTTGAATTGGTTACCTGGTTACCTGGTTAAGAGCTATACCGGGCTACTGCCTAGGCAGCGATGCCGGTTCATGAAATAAAGCCCTAAGGCACATGACGTAATAGAATCCGGACGAGGGTGAATCTCGGAAGAGAAGACGGAGGCAGAAGAAAAAAGAAAAGGTGGCCTAGGACATCGCAAAAGAAGTGACAAGACCAGAACAGCGGAGAAAGCTATTCATTGACATTGAAAGAAGGCAAAAACGAGGCAAAAACTTGACTATAAACGAATAAAAGTTCAAAAGATGCTACAGAATTCCAACAATGATATTTACATAGATAAAAATACACAGGTGCAAGAAGGAGTAAAACAATGATATATAAATGCAAAAGAAGGTTAAGCAACTACCAACGAGGAGTTGTCATGAGTGCTCTTGTCAGATTCCATCTATGATTGTGTGAGCAGCTAATGGGCGAATGAATTTGTCTTCTGAAAGGACTTCATAATTGAATATCTGGGAGTAGTTCACAAAGTCACACTGCACAGCCTTGTTGAAAAATTTATCATTGGATTTTTTAATATAGTCCTGTATTGTTTCAAGCTTGAGATCTCTGTGGAGAAGTTCGTTTCTAATAAAGAAGTGGGCATCAGTGATAGTTCTAAGGAATTTATTCTGAACTACTTGCAGATGATAAAGTTGCTTACAGGTAGCAGTGTTCCAGGCAGGAGAAGCGTAACAAAGAATTGGCCTAATACAGGAAGTATAGATATGCCTTTTGGTACGTAAACTGAGATTAGAGTATTTTCCAATAACAGGCAAAAATCTGATCATGATGCCTAATGCTTTGTTCTTGACACTTTGAATATGATCAGACCAGGTAAGCTTACTATTAAGAATGATGCCAAGATATTTAGCTTTAGATACAATGGGAACAGGTTCTTGAAACAGAAGGAGATCTTGAAGGTTATTGAACTTTTTAGATTTATTGAGGATAAGTAATTGCGACTTGGTGGCGTTGATTTTGACTCTCCAGTTAGTGCACCAGTCTTCTACTGAATGAAGATATTGTTGCATCTTGGCGATGGCTTGCTTCGCTTGGATGGATTTAATAGCAATTGCCGTGTCGTCAGCGTAGCAGGCGAGAAGAGAATAATGATTAAGGTTTGGTTTAGGGAAGTCAGAGATGTAGAATAAATAGAGAATTGGTCCTAGGATACTTCCTTGGGGGACGCTTGATCTGATGGGCTTGATATTGGATTTTTCGTTGCCTTGAATAACATAGAAAGTACGATGCTGGAGAAATGAGTAAATAAGAAGAATCAGTTCTCGTTGGAGACCCATATTGATAAGTTTGAAAATGAGCCCCTCATGCCAGACGCGGTCAAAAGCTTTATGTTGAATTGCGTCTCCGTCCTTCCTTTTATTCTACTGTTGAGCTGCGCGCGCCGACATCACGCGTTTTGTGTACGCTCAAGTCGCCTCTGATGTTTCGTTCCTGATATTTTCATATGCATGACGTTTCTACGTACTTACGTGTTCATTGTACTGATCTCCAGACCTCCTTTTCTGCAATTTCATGGCTATTTGCTAAATTTTTACATTGCTGCTTAAGTTTTGCACACCAGTGTAAAACAGTTTTTGATAGTTAGCTACAACTGGACTCTTAATCGCAGTAAAGACTGCGATTAAGAGTCCGTAGAGCATTCTTGGGTAGCAATTTGAATTTCTTTGAACCTTTTCATATGAACGAAAATTTTTCTTCTTTAGTTAATGACATTAATTTTTCGACGTTCTCAAAATTCTACTCAAATAGTACTGTTCTGAAAAAATAAAGGACAAAGGCTAAACACGGAGTAAAAAAATGTAATTCAACGGATATGGGTGAAATTGAACCCAAAGGTTAGTGTGACATTACTAAACCACATAACAACAATAAAACAAAGACATACAAAAACACACGTATTACGACCATCAAATCGCGAAAGAGCAAATGGGTCGAAGGAATGTGTAATAGAAACATCACGCTAAACAGGTACGATACTCTCTTACCGAATGCATGCCTGATAACGGTGAGGCAAGCAGAAAATACTTTCGTTGATCGCGTGTTGTGGCAGTAGCTGACATTCCTGTCCTGAGCATGTCGGAGCTCGTGGAGGGTATCGTTGTTCCAACATGTTCCACACGTGCCTATAGGATTCAGGAGTTGTGATATGGCAGACAATGGCAGATGTGGAATGGTCTTCACTCTCTAGATAACTCCTGACTAATCGAGTTCTATGCGGGGGCCGACGTTATCATCCACATATATAGCGTCAGTACCCATTGCAGCGATAAAAGGACGCACAAGAAGTATCACGCAGAGATGGGTGCGGCCGTTCTATCTAGTCGTTGCTATCTAGCCCATACAAGTAAGCCTCTTTCTCTGCAATAGTTTCTTTCAACGAAGTCTGGCGCCCGATAGTGTATCCCTGGATCTCGCCATATCATTGCGATCAGGGAATTGTTCTAGATTTTAAATTGAGACTCATCCATAAAGAGTACGTGGCCCAAATGCTCTGGTGTCGAATATTCACTGGCCCAATCAACACAGTTCTGACATACGATGATGACAAAGGCAAACAAGGCAGGTCGTTGGGCGTACAGTTCACCTTCATGCAGTCGACACGACACAGTTTGGCGGGGTATGGACCGTTTTGCAGCAGGAGAGAGATGCAATGCCTTTGCTACTGTGTTGGCGATCTATGGCGTTTTGCACATAAGAAAAGGAAGCGATCATTTGCCGTTGTGGTTACCCTCCGGCGTCCAGACCCCCATCTTCTGCATTGTTTTGATCCCTTTGGCGCAATTGCACATAGTATTCATGACTCTACGATACACATTCAGCTTTCTCGCAAAAGCGAATTGTCTTGCACAAATTTGTAACATGCCGACAGCTTTTCAACGTATTTCATCGTAACAAATGGTGTCTTCGGCTTATGCTTTCCACTTTGGCTATCTCGGATTAAGCGGAACCATCGCTGCTTGCTAATTGACGCATAGGTCAGGCATTCCCTTTTTTAAGTTGCTGTGGTATGAGTTTTACGCTAATTTCGATTATCTATTTTATTCGACGACCAACCTCAACCTTATATGTAAATGGTATGTTTTAATTTTCCTTTTAGCATTCATAGATATTCTTTTAGCTTTTGTTGCTTATTTTTTTAGCACGAGTGTAATATCTTAGCTTTTTCACGTTTAATTATTTTTTTCCATGATTTCGCTTTGCTGCACTCATTTCTTTCCACGTAAAATCGTTTCCCTCTTCCTAATGTTGAAACTTTCTGTCCCATTCTGAAATATAGGGAAGAGCCCACCAGCAACTGAGAGGTAACATCGCTGCACACTGGTAGTTCAGTCCAAGGGTCAAAATCCGGCGAATGTACTGGCTGCAGGGCGTTTGAAATGAACAATACAAAGCCTAAATACAGAGGCCTATGTCTGATTGCTTTCAAAATTGATTGATAAAAAAGATTAAATAAGATTGCTTTTCTCTCTAATTCTAAAATCCATAGTTTCTTTAATGTTAAATAAAGTAAAAAATATGCTACTTATTCATAAACCTTCTCGTTCTCGTTGAGTACCCTAGAAACAGCACTTTTTTAAGTTAAATATGGAGAAATTTTACTAAACCATTGTTGCATTTTTTTTTGTATGTACGTGTTGGCTAGTGGTCTAAATGTCCTCTTAGATTAAATGGCCTGTTGGCTAAATGTTCTCGTCAAGCAAGTGTCCTGTCGGCTAACTGTCCTGTTGGCTAACTGTCCCTGTCGGCTAAAAGTCCTGTTGGCTAACTGTCTCTGTCGGCTAAATATTCGTATCGGTCAAATGTTCCGTCGGCTAAATGCCAGTGTTGGTTAAATGTCCTTTCTACTAAATATTCATGTCGGCTAAGTGTCCTGCGAATTAACTGTCTGTATGGACTAATTGCCCTGCTGACTAACTGTCTGTGTTGGCTAAATGAACGTGTGGGGTAAATGTCTCGTCGGCTAAGTGTCACGATTCCTGACGTTTCCATACAGAGCCAAAATACATGCATGGCAGGTGCTAAATATCACAGAACTAAGTAAATTAATCAAATACAGCTATTTCGTAAACAGAAATTGGTATTCTGTGGATAGGTTTCTAGCAGAAAACACTTCACGCTTAGACGTTTGGTAAAATTACGATAACAAAGCACTTTTTCAATGTTGTTGTGTTACTTAAATGGATTTTGTAATTAAATTTAAAATTTATCAAGATCTTTCAAACCATATAGCATTACAGACACGTCACTCTACTTGCACAACGAGTCAAGTTCGTCGACTCCAATACTTTATACACTCAAAATGTTATCAGTTTTAACCCTCAGTTTAAACCTTTGAGACCTTTTACAGGATAAAGAACTTCATAAAAAAATGACGATCTTTAGTTCTTTAGTTATTTTTAAGTCCGTTATGAATTAAAACTGCTACATTATGTAGTGATAAAAAGAAGACTACTTGTACGTCGCAGTATTGTTTCAGGTATGGCTACACGTCTTCATGAAATTGTACGTTATGAGAAAATTCGCCCCGAACACCCCATACTATCAAGTGGGAATACTTTTACAAATACTTCTGCTTCAAATTTCGTTGTTAAATATTCATAGTTTAATTTGAAATACATCAATTTATTATCCACAGTCTTATCAACATGCAGAAGAAAGCAGCTTAACTTAAAGCTATAACTTATTTTGTGTCATTATGACTTCAGACGCAGTAAACATTTGCCATATGACAGCGTTTAGCAGTTTGCAGATTTTGATAATGCTGTGTAATTTTAATGAAATGATAACAACAATTAGATTTACTCATTCCTGTGAAATTATTTGACGTTGAATTAAGTTATAGCAAATAGCCATTAACTGTTGACAGTTTGTGGTTTCGGTAACTAAATTAATTAGACTCATCAAGGATTCACTCCTTTGCGATAGTGATGACATGCCTTTGAGCATTCGCGAACACCAAATTAAATTTAAAAAAAGCTTTTGTGACATTAAATTTAGTGTATTCGAAAAGCAAGAAAATTCATTGTAATTTCAAAAACTAAGAAAATTCATTGTATTTCGAAATGTAAGATAATTCGCTGATATTATTAAAATAAAATTAGAAAAGAAATAACTTTGCTGGGATTTAAGAATTAAACGTTATAGCGGAATCGAATACAATGCCACGAAAGAACGAACCGTGCTATCAATAAATACTGAGTCGAGAACATTGGAGTTTTTTTAAAGTTTAAATTTTCGTATCCATATATGCTTCTACTACGAAACAGTTTAGGAATAAGTGTTGTCAAGTGTAAGAGTTCAAAAGTTGCCTCTACATTACATTATTAGTAAACATTTTCTTTCGTCCTAACGCAAAGGCTGTACGACAAAAGCATTTTTAACAAATTGCTTCTCTAAAATAAATGAACGAATATCAAAAACGTATAAACTATTTATAATGTGCCTTCATATAAAAGCGGTGAACTGATTTACGTGTCACCTGTATTGTGAATTTCAGCAGTTAAAAGTTCTTAATGTACGAGTAACGGAAGCATGTAGCTGTGTAGTGTATGAATTCGTTTGCTTTCAAGCGATTCGTAAATAATGTTTAGCTAATCAGACATGTTAATTATAAATCAATATTCATTATTAATTAGGAATATTTAATACTTTTAATAATTGGTGACATCCGCTTATTATCAAGCAGTTCAAAGGGGGTTATAAATTATTTAGGTTTACATGAAAAGAGAAACGATAAGAATAATAATGTAAACAAATCATTTAACATTTTTTATAAATTTCTAACATATTTTATGCACAATAAATGACTGTTTAATGGAATAATAATGTAAATACCGTTTTACAGGTTTGTTTAAGCGCTTTAATTAATTAATTTCCTCATTTAATTTTTGATAGATTTTTAATATATTTTATTCACACTAAATGATTGCTTAAAGGACTAATAATGTATGCACAAATATACGTTTTGGTTTAAGCGCTTTAATTAATTAATTTACTCACTTAGTTTTTGACAGATTTGTAATATATTTTATTCACAATAAATGATTGGTTAAAAACGAGACTTAAAATAACCTGATTCACAGCATATAAAAAAGGCATAATTGCAATAATTTCCTTTATTCATGTTACATGGTTCTTGCTAAACCGACGGGAGTCAATGCTTAGTCTGAGATCTATTGGGAACCTAAATTTACTGCTGTTTTGCCACTGGTAAAAGTACGCCGTTAAGATAAACATACTGACGTCATTTGTTAACGTTACTCCTAGAAGACCTCATTCATTAAGTTAAGAGACTACGCCGTGTGTTTATTGAGATAGCATCCTAAAAAAGAACAGCACTGTGAAGAGAGAAAAACTTAATTCTATAGTGGTCCTAAAGGAACTATTTTTACGTATTTTGTTTCACGAAAACTTTGAACAAATTGCATCAGTTGTCGTGTTGAATTGTTGATTTACTTAACTAAGGATGTATAGCTTGCCTATATGTTCTTCAGTTCTCATGCATATCTTACTATTAGCAAAGTTCGCGAAGAAAAGAGCATGAACTGCATTTTCAAAAATTTCCAAAATTCCGTGACAAAAATTTCCTTCTTTACTGGATGTATTTTTACTTTAACTCGATGTTACCAGAACGACCATTCTAAAATCCAAATCAAGAAAAATCAAAATTTGCCTTTCTGAAAGCCAACTTCTAACTGTTTTTCCTATTTTCGTTGGCACTCGAAGTCCATTTCAATTTTATAATTTTCAAGTACTAAAATTATTAATTCAAAAATCAAAAGCTGTTTTATTACCTTTCCCTCAAAAACTACTTTTTAATAAATTAGTTACCTAGAAACATGCTTACTTTTAAGTGAGGAATCTGTAAATTTATAACATTTACTCTCCCAGAACTTCGATCTTTGAAGCAATGCTAATATCAAAATCTAGAATCTTAATCGAATTAATCTTTCTAATTTCTACCATTATAAAAAATAACCATGGATTCTCCGCCACATTTTCTAGACTTTAGTTGGTCGTTAAATGAGTTACGAGAAAGTAAAAAAGGGCTCTCTGCTTAGTGGCAGGGATGCTTTTGTAGAAGAGAAGATATACATTAAATACAACTAATAAGAAACATCCTACTGTTCAGTCATTAAGTGACATCGATGCAGGAACATTAAAAATGTACTATATTCTCTCATGGATTCAAACACCTGACCTCTCGATTGTTGGCCGGACGTGCTGTCCAGGTACAATGAGTAAAAAAATGAACAGTTGTATATCTCCCGTTCTACTGGATCGATTAACAAAATTCAACATGTATTTTTCATGTCTAGAAAGCGCGACTTAGGATACGTGTTAGATTTATATATAGTATTATTCTAATTTTGACACAAAATCGGACTTTTTCTGAAATTGTAAGGTTTTAGTTAAACTAACAAAGTTTTATTTTAATTTAAATCTTTCTATCTCTTCTCATGTTTCAACTTCCCGTCAGAAGAAGCGCGCGTTTTCAGCTTATGCTAATTTGAAGTGGAGCCAAGTGCTATTTAAGCAATAGGTAGAAACCTCTCAGTGTGAGAGAGCTCTTAGTCTCAGATCACGGTCATTCTATTCGACGTTCGCCTGACCAGCTAGCAGTTCAATTCTAAGCCATAGTGCTTGCTACGTGATTGCTTATTGAAATAAATCCAAGTGCGCTAGTATTAGTAAATCTTGTTACGCACCATTTAGTTAGAGGCTCCAACTCCGCGTATAGCTCTGTGAGAAAAGATTAATTAAATTTCTATTTAGCTTTAGTTTAAATTTATCTGATTATTCATTTAGACCCAAGTCTGGTCTTTTACGTTCTGTATCCCTCCCGAGTTGGGAAGTGATTTGTAAATAATATTGATTTAATAAAAGAGGATTTTAAATCCCTTTCAAGTGCAGTTATTCTACCACTTAAGCACAGTATCTACAACCAGAACATAGCTGCATTCAGCTCCCTGTTCCAGATCAGGTCTTAAGGACTTTAAGAGTTTTACAAAGATGTTTGCCAAGACTGTGCACAGAACACTTAGTCCTGACAAAATGACTTGACATTGTTTTCCATATTTCAATTCTACGACTCAAATTATTCCAAACTGCCAAGTTTTGTAAAAGTCGCACGAGTAGTTTTCAAAAAATCAGCTTTCAAATTTTTAGCTCCTCAATGTTAATTGAATTAGATATATATTTATTAATATCTCTTGTTTTATTAAACTTATTTGATTCTTCCTTTCATATTTCGAAATTTAGGTTCATTCCAAATAAAATTCGTCAATTTTTATGACCTATTTTTAAAATATATATTTTTAAACAATTTTTATAAATTTTTTGAGAAACATTTTTAATAACCTATAAAAGTTTCGCCATCATCTTAAAGTAGATGCATTTTTAAGCAAAGCTGTAAAAAAGTAGAGTTTTTTTATTCAAAATTTCCTAAGATATAGCGAATTTACATTTTGTCACGTTATGAAATTTGGCGTATTTATTATAAGCGATGATAACGAAAATGTGTTTTAGGCACTCTGTTAAAATTATTTGAAAGTATGAACGATGACTTTTTATCTACTCCAGACCGGAAAAAAAATAGGTTGCTATAAATTAAGAAGTTTGCTCAAGTGAAGTATTCTTGGCGTAATATGAAAAAAATCCGCCAAGATAAATTTTTAAATTTCTTCATAAATTTCTCACCAAAAATTACAAAATTTAATATCTAAGTATAATTTGAGTTGTAGAATCGAAATATGGAAAAAAATTGGTATGTTATTTGGGAACAAATCCGATTTTGTGTCAAAATACCTATGCTAGGACAAGCTATATATAAATCTAATATATATCCTAATTCGCTCTTTCGAGACATAAAAAACGCAATTTGAATTTCGTCAATGGGTCCAGTAGAACGGGAGATATAGAACTTTTTTTTGCGCACTGTACATCACGAAGGGACGCAGAAAGGAAGGATAAAATTCCTTACACAGGGGTTAATTGACATAAGTTAATTCCTACAGAGCTATTTGCTTAATGACAGAATTGCTTTCATTGAAGAGAAAGCATACATTGAATAACATTTATAAGAGATACAAGTTAGGATTTATCTTCAATTCCAAGGAATGAGTAATAAAAGTTAATTCCGAGAGAGCCCTTTGCCTAATGCCAGGAATGACTTTGATGAAGGAATATATATTAGGTAGTATTTATAAAAAAAGTAGAACTTATACAAGATATTTTTCCGTTCAAGAAGTGATTAACACAAGTTAATTAATTCGTAATAATTAGTAAAAGTTAATTACCCCATAATTAACACTAGCTAGTTTTCAAAGAACACTGCATTTCTCGTAAATTGTTACTCTCAGACATCGGGACACTTTAATTTATTTACCTACTGGTGTTTGCACATCTTGCGTTTATTACATCTTAAGAGCTTATACATTATGCGATGGCTAAATTTAAGGATTTGTTATGAACGTTATGCTTATTTTGGGCTAAATTTGTTGCTTAATCACTTTCTCTGTGTTTGTTTCCTTAGCACTGTCATTAACTACAGTATGTTTATATCTGTTTGGGTACTGACAGGTTACATATTTTCTTCGCTGTTTTTTGGAATTCTTCGATGAGTGAATTGTACTTCTCCTTGAGTTCCTTCTTTCCCCACTAGCTGAAGATTCGTAAAAAAATTGCTTATTCTGCGAGGAAAAAAAAACATGTATTTTCTAAAGAATATATATGTTTTAAAATGTAAAAATTATATTTTCTCAGTTTGTAAACAATGTCAATGTAAGAAATCATATGTAAGTTTCTACTTCCTTGTACGAAGTATTGCACTAACGAAAAATTCCGGGTACCATATTTCAATGAAAATATCCATTTTGATGGCTAACGAATGCAATTTAATGATATTTTTGCGTAGCATCTCTACGTTTGGACAGAATAAAGGACTCTTTTTCTCAAACGAATTATAAAACTGATTTAAAATGGCTTCAGAACATATTTCTTCGTGGCGTCTGTGCGTATGTATGTATCTCGCATAACTCAAAAACGTGTATCTTCAGAACGTTGAAATTTTGTATATAGGACTGCTATAACATGCAGATGTGCACCTCAATTTTTGGTTGCAATCAGCAGTACCAAACGTATATATATAATATACGTATATATATATATTCAGTCTGTTACTCGGCTCGGTGAGCTCAGTTTCTTTATTGTTATATGTTTGTTAATTGTGCAGTTTTTGCTTTAAAAATGATTGAAATATGTTTTTTATCTTCCGGTTAAGGTATATATGTCTTTAGCCAACCTGCATGATATAGTTTTAGAATTATCAACAATTTAAAAAAGCTTCTGTGCGGCTAAACCTAATTTTTTTTAGCATAGTAGCCGTATTTGTTTACATTTGAAACTTTGCAAAACAGCGGATTTGTTGCCAATCTAGAGAAACTAAGCTTCACAACAACAAAATAACGTCTTCTTTTATTTTTGCGAATTAATTTATGCTTGATCCATTCTGGAATTATCATTTAAGTTATTAAATTATCCCATATATTGACTCAGTATAGGGTCCACACCAAATTAAATCAGTTTTCATGCTTTCAGTAATTTTTTGCCGAATGAGACCAAAAGTAAACTATCAGTTTTATGCACCGAAAATTTGTCTTCTTGTCCGCTGGCCGAATTGCTTGTTTTTGCGTAGAAACTGTAATATTAATTGTAAAAATTGTTTTTTTAATTCTTTTAACTGCATTTAGTATTTAAATGTTTTTCTATATCTTTAAATTTTTAATGAAGATATTTTGTGTTTTATTATTTTTGCCTTGCCGCGAAGTGAGAACTGAATTAATTGAATGAGAAATACATCTCAATGAAATTCGAAGAAATAAGTGTTTCGTATTAGCAGAAAATGCTGTCACCAGTCTGTTTTGGACAGACAAGAATGGTTATGAGTAGCGCATGCGCATTAGGTAAGCAGCGCTGAATCGTCTTTGAAAAACTGTTTATTTTTTATTTGTTTAATTTCTTTTATACGTCGTTTTAAATTTATTACAGTATTTGAATAAAACATGTGGCAACTATTAGATAATTCTTTAGATGATATAATTTTTTTGCATTCTGGGTTATAAAATGAATGAGATGTAACGCTGTTAAGTGAACCTAGCGCCAGAGTATCGTTATGGTAAATAAATATTCTGAATTTTAAAAAAGCGCATTTAGTCTATTGTGTTTTATGCGCTATGGACGAAGTAGATTTAATTCAATCCAATAAGTTTAAGTGAAATGCAAAGTGCGTATAATTTAATATTCCGTAGAAGGAAGTCATGTGGTGTAAACATCAGATTTTTGAATTCATATGGCAAAAGATGTGACCTGATTTGTTTCTGATAACATTTTCGCTGGTGGTACACAATATAAAAGCCGAAAGAATTTTTTCGATTATGCACTTAACTTATTATCCTTGAGCTAGATAACACTTTGATATAAAAGGAATGCTCAAAAAACACATTTGCAGACATAGGTATATGCGTCCAGTAAAAATTTAGTAAGAAGATTCTCATAAACTTAAATACTCTATACTTTTCAGGTTACGTGAAAGAAAAATAAAAAGCTGCATTTCTTGGCGAGTGTTAAAAAGCAAAACGAAAACTTACGTATCCAGTAAGATCAGTAAAAAAGAACAAGAGGTTTTTGCCTTGAAGGTAAAAAATTTAAAAGAAAGAAAACTGGTACATTTTTTTTGTGTTCATTTCCTTAAATACTCTTAAGAGCATGTAAAAAAGAGCGTAATTAATTTTTTATGCATTAAATGTTAATTAGGTTATTTTAAAACATAGACTTAATGTTTCGCGAATAAAAAATGTTTTGAAATCAACAGACTTTATTCCAATTTTTACTGTTTTCATTACTCTTGAATGGTTTGTTCTGAGTTAAAAAGTGTCCTTTTATGTCAAGTATTTAAGGCTCGAGTAATAAAATGGTTTGGAAAAAGATATGAACTATGGCAAAACTTGCTGACATCGTTTTAGATTTGATTCGATTGCATTGGCTTATGGCAAAGCACGTGACTGCCTATCTCCTGAAGGGAAAGCGTGCCTTTGTCGAGAAGCTTTCTAAGCGAAATTGGTTCTTATTTTACCTTACATAGGGGCATGACCATAAAATCTTCCAAACAACAAGCCGATTCGTTCGAATTTCAGCCCGGGGCAAACTGCCAATATTCATTTATATTACCCCTCGGCCGCTGTTGGGATATTTAAAGTAAGTGAGACATTAAAGGTGTTATGATATTTAAAGTAAGTAAGATATTTAAAGACTAGTGTAAACGAGTAGTTTTGGAAAGCTATACGATTATAAAAATTAATTATTTTAATATTTTTTCCTGTATGAAGAAAAATAAAAGAAATCTAATAAAAGAAAATAAAATTTGTTTATTTATTACGAGCTATGACTAAAGTATTTTACAAGCTTTCATTAGGAATTTTAACATAAAACTTTACTTTTTTTATTGACGTAGTCTCTAATATACAGTCATGGTTAACCTCTAATATACAATCACCAGATCAAAGTTCACTGAATCACAATGCACATGACCAAGCCCACAAAAAAAAACACGCGACGAACTCCCCCAGAGATAAAAGCGCACACGGATCATTATTTTAGGCGACTGGCAGCCTAAATTAATGCCGCGCAGATAAAAGCCCGCTTTGTTAAATGCCCACGTGAATGAAAAGACACATAATTTCATTAATATAAAATGTATTTATGATCTCCAATCAATGTTCCAGGTTCATTAAAAATTCACGGAGAAAGGTGTAATGAAGAGGTTGAGTCCCAAAGAAAAGAAATCTAAAGAAAGGAAAATCCATATGGAACTGGAACAGAAAGCGCGCGTCATTTCAGCATAGCTAGCCATTCTCGAGTTTTGATTAATTTTAGAGTAAACAAAGATAGGTAACCAAAACAAGGCCAATTTTGGATGAGCTATGATAAAACATTCATGCAGTTTGGAGCCTTTTCATATAATTTGAGTAGCTTTGAGTATTAGTGAACAAGTGGTGCGTTATTATAATCCCGTGCAATTTGATTTCAAGCAATGGGCAATGTGTTGTAGTGTGTCTAGATATTGCTACAATGCTGAAATCGTGAATGTCAATTAAACAGTAGTTCAGGAAAAGATAGGTACGGATTAGGCATGTCGGTAATATTGAATAACTTAACAAAAATAGACAAACCAGAAGAACAATGCTTTTATTTCAATAATTTTTTCACAAGTATTAATTTGACGAAAAATCTAAAAGCGTATACCTGCGACAGAAACAGTGAGATATAACAGGATGAATAAATGCCTTATAAAAACGGATAAGGAAATGAAAAAAGAATTTCGTGGGGCTTTTGATTGTAGATATAATGGAATAAATGGAATATTTGGGCTTGTTTGGAAAGATAACAAGGTTAAGATGTTATCAATTCATCTGAAAGTTTTACCTCTTCGACGTGTGCAAAGATGGTCCATAACTGAGCAAAAAACGACTGATAATAGAGTAGCTTAATGCTATTACAAATTACAATAATAATATGGTTGGTGTTGACAAGCTTGATTTGAATATACCAAAGTATGGAATAAAAATTAGATGTAAGAAATGGCAATTTCCTACTTTTTAATACAGTGGATATGGCCCTAGTTGATGATCAAACAATATACTGCATTGCTGATGAAAACAATGTTTATATTAAATTTCAGAAGATTAGTTGCAAGGTTCTGTTTAAATTTTCACTCTCTATCTGACCCTAAAATTAGTTGAAGATTATCCTAAAGCGTGAGTTAGCAGAAATGTACCAGACGACATGAGAATACTGAAGGATATTATTTAGAAAGAAGATTAAAAGAAAAACAGAAGGAATGTGCAGTTTGTGAAAAACAGGTTCTGAAACAATGTATAAAGTGTGATGTTGAATTGCATGTAGACTGTGTTACCGCATTACACTTTTAAATAGGTTATTTGCATGCATTTGTTTGCATGTAATATGCCGTGATCCTTAAATGAGGATTGATTTTGAAATTAACAAAAATCATATACTTGTTTTCAATAATGTACAATTTAGTGGACTATGTTTGATTACATGCAACAGACGTTAGGTCAGGTTATTCGAAATGGCAAATGAGGACTACCTGCCTAACAAGAGAGATGCCATCGTGGAGGACTTCCTAAGGGAAACTGGCCCGTATTTATGTTACACATGTGGGAAACCATGAAAATCAACCATGTAGACAGCCCGTTCACCTGAGATCGAACTCCATGCCCAACTACCAATATTCAGCTGCCTTAACCACTAGACCACTGGTGGGTCACATGCAAAAAAGGAGAAACTATATTTGAAAAAATCTGACTGTTAATAGGTTTTAAAACTATACCTAAATGGTTTCCTAAAACTATACATGAAATGCTTCTGCATACAATTTAATACAAATGTATAGTTACGCAATACCGAAAAGTTAACTTGATAGCTTACCTCCTTATATATTTGTAAGGTTTATCCTAATTTTATAACAGTTATTTTAAGTTTATACACTTCTCCTATCTCTTCTAGCTTCAGCTTACAACTCCTTACCAGAATGTATTTTCAGAAACTCGTTTAATGCAAATGAGTAAGAGTAGTATTTAAGTCGATGTTTCATTGACTTCATTAGAGAGCCAGAGTTTCTGACTAGCCCACGTTTGCCTTTGGGCTACGTCTCTCTCTAAGCTATTACTAAGCTCGACCGTACTTTAGGACCTTGATAGCTTCGCCCACTTAATTGAGATTTAGGGACCAACTATTTAGAATCCTGATAGCTTCGGCTATATCTTTTTAGCCAAGCATTAGTTAAGCCTTAATTCTTATTACTTTGAGTTCAAGGCCAAGTGGAAGCTTTACTGTACGCTCTGAGATAGAAGCCGACTGTGTTCATGCTTATTTTGAGAAATAAAGGGTAGTTAACTGTTCTTGAGTCTTACGTCTCTGTTCACGCACTCAAGCGATTATACTCTTAGCGGGTTCCTACATTTAACTGTTAAATAAAAGGGTGGAACCCCACATATTTTTTTAATTTTAAGAATATAATTTGCTCACAAAAATTTTTAAGATAATTTAATTTTTCAGTTAAATTTCATAAAATGAGATTTTTTCTGCTTCATGCAGGATTTCTTTGACTGGCAGATTAAAATCCCAAGAAATCTTGATTAGTTGGGGAAATTATCTCTGTAAATTGTCCAATTATTGTATTTCTGTCGTAAAAGCTTTTAAGAACTATAATTAAGTTTGAATCGTATGGAATTTCTATTCCTCACGTTTCAGTATTTGAATTAAAATTATGATTATTATATATGCAGTAATGTTTAAATGTATGATGGTGCATATTTACAGATTTTAATTTTTTTGTTTTTCATTAACATTAACAAAATAATAGACATTTATATTGTTGCGTGGGTACGGGTTCGCAATATGTTGAATGCACAGGTCCGATAATAGGATAATACAATTTATTTTAAGAAAAGAAATATTTCAGAACTCTGGAATTTTCCACAGAAATATTAGTACAAGAGATCACAGTATCACACGGTACAACCAGTAGTTAACTACTAAAAATACGAAACACAAGGCAATGCAAATCGCATCTAAAGAGAAAGCTAACTCGGATTATCTCAGTTCAGGCGGAACTAGCAACTCGCAACAGCAATAACTAAGCAACTGAGAGCAGATGCTTCCTCTTCGGCCTTCAGTAGTTAGTTCAGTACCTTTCAAGCCATTTCCGAGATACTTCTGGTACTTTCCATTTCTCGAAATTATTGGAAAGCAATACAAGGGTGGAATTACGGTTACAGCTAACACAGTGGTCAATTACATTTATTCAATTTCAATACATATTACAGTGATACAGAGACCGGACCCAAATGCCCTCAAACGGTCGCCAAATTTGTCTTCAAAACTATTGTCAGCTTGGCGATATTTCGCCAAATTACTGAGATACCCATTTACTCAATGTTAAATAAACTTGCTCCTGTGTTCTTACTTTTCCAGGATAGCTTTACTTAAAAATTTGTTTCGTGTTACATTACACATAAAAATACAACAATTTCACATATAACTGCACTAAAATCATCTATCTATGGACAAAATTCGTAAGGATACGATTTTGAAGGTTATTATACCTTTATGTAAGGTTTGTCAAAGTTATAATGTTCCTATGTGCGGCATGATTTCTCCAAAATCCTTGTTCAGATGTTCAAGAAATTTTGAACAGTGATATAAATTCTGTGTGAATGAAAAATGAACAACTATAACGCTTCACGCTTCAAAATTTAAAAAACTACCTTTAGTCTCACATTAACAGCGGCCAATTTGGGAACTTCAAACATAAAAAATATTATTTTGTAAGAAAATAAAATTCAATTTTTTAAAATACACAATTTTAGTTATAAAATAGATTTCTAATCTCGAAAAAAAATCAGCTTAAAGTACTCATTTGTTTATCCACAATGTTGTGTGCAGTACATATTACAATTTTACATCAATAATGAAAAGGTTATACCACTATTTGAATTTTTTATTTGAAATTATTATTTGAAATATTTTAATTTCTAAAGCATAAAGTAAAACAGCAAATATTACATGAAGATATTGAAATAAATACACAAAATTTTACGATCATAACTGAATTCGTTGTAAAGATATTGAGCTATAAAATGTGCTACATTTTTAGCAAATTTTTACTTTTTGAAAGTACCTGATTTTTTAAATTATCGTTTCTGGAAACCTGGTCGGTTAACATAGGGAAAAAACTCCAAGAGAAACAACAACAAAAAATCTTTAGCATAATCCAGGTCTCACTTAACATCTTTAGCATAATTTATGTCTCTCTTGTTTACAGTACAGTCTCAGCAGCATGTATGGACTTAAGACCTATAAACCTTAGCAGGACTTAAGGCCAGTTATTTTTCAACTCCCTTTTCAGCAAGAAATTCAACATATTAAATGGCAACATAATTTCATTAGCTGAGTTTTCAAAGAAGTTCAACATAAAAAATGGAGCTGAACTTATTAGAAAATCAAAGAAGAGAGGGAAAAGAAGGGTTATTAATAACTCTTTTGGTGGTTTATTCAGCAATTAGTCAATTTTTGATAAAACTGCTGGAACTGGAAATGAATTATTTTGTTCAATAAAATAGTCTTAGTATGAATATAACGACCACGAATTTGCTGAGAACGGATCGTTTTCGAGAGCGCAGTGGATTTAGTATTAGAAAAAGTTTCACTTTGCCTAACACTGAAGCAGCAAATATTGAAAGAATCATCAAGTTCGCTGAATAACTGATAATGTATTAAGCTGCTACAAGGATTTCTTATTTTATAGCACAGTTTTTGTTTTATTTCCTGAATTCCTAATTTTACTCGAAAATGCCACACTATTATTTTTTACCTTTGCATAACTTCCTGTTAAATTACTAAAACTACATTTGCCCGATAAGAAGAAACCACATTTCGTTTTTTAAATAAAAATAAGAAAATAACTATTGGATATCCTCGTATTTAATATCCACATATTGGTTTCCATGAAAAAAATGCAAGGATAAACCATTTGGCTGTGCATTCTTCGTATTTTTTCTTCTCAGTTTATGAATTTATCCATGTGAAAATGCATTTTGTGCACATTTATGTATGCTTTTATGAAGATGAAAGCAGTCGATTGTTTTTATATAATTTGTTTACAACTAATTGTTAAAACATTTCAATGAAACCATTCTCTCCTTCTATTTGAAGCAGCAACAAAAGCTATGTAGATATGCATGTAACAATTTTGTAGATGAAGACACTAATTACTTCTTAGTCATGGCCCAGATCTTTTAGAGAGTTGTTGCTAGTACGCAAATAGGAAGTATAATAGGTGGACGGAATTTGGAAAAACCACACATAGATGGATGTTCACCACATACTTTTATTTTCTTGAAATATAATTTCTTAGGACATATGTTCTTGGTTCCCACGTGCGATAGATACCACACAAATTTATATACTTCTATTGCATTTTTTGTACAGTAGATGACACAGCGAAGTAACGACACGCACTAGCAGAGCAAGAAGACAGTAGAAAAGTGAGTGCACATTTCAACAAAGGCCTAAGAGTGGATTCCTTTGTTTAAGCTCTGAACGGCGATTGTACAAGATTTTGCAGCAATGCAAATGATAATGCCAGCATCTCAAACACTTATGTTGTCAATATTTCTGACATCGTGACATCTAAGTCTAACAACAATATTACATGTATATAGGCATAAATTTTGGATCTGCTCTATGAAATGTTTAATTGTCAGTTTCTAAACAGGGTTTATTTCAAACGTTATCATGGGCTGCCTGAAAAAGAATAAATCCAAATGATCGAAATTCGAATTTGAGCGGTCTATATAATGCTTAAACCTCAAAATTACTTTGAAAGATTTTCATAAAAAATTGCAGACTTGAAGACGTATATATAGTAGTTAAGTTTCATTCCAAAATTAGGTAAAAGGAAATCCTTGGAAATTAGAGAAGTAGAAAAGTGCTTGGAGGAATAGTGATTGGCGTAATATAAAACTACTGAGTTTTTTAGCTCTCTATTCTTCATAAAGCAAAACTGCATTCATACCTTAGAGGTAAAATTAACAGCCAAATCAGGAGAGGGCAAATAATAGGCGGAGTTAAAGGTGGTATTCTTATTGTACCATATATCAAGGAAAATATAAATCAAAAGTTAAAATTCCATTTTGAATTAATATTAATAATTAAAGAAAGTAAATCTTGTGAAAGTGGTTGGCTTCATAGAAATAATCTATATGTTTCACTAACTGAAAGTCGTTTGTGGATATTCTAGCACGGCGAAAGTCAAAATTTTGGTTAAGGTTCTAGAGTCATTAGGTTATGGTGCAGCTGGAGACGTGGAAAGACATGTGCAGTGCCCTTGCGAGGCTCGAACCCCAGACGTATACGCGTCGATTATTCTTCCAAATACACCGAGAAGGAAGCAGATAATATCTTATACACTCCCCCCCCTTAAAGGACGATTGGAGATCAGGAGACCCAATCGCTAAATCCTGATGGGGGGCGAATTATCATCCACCACCTTTTAGGTTTGGTTTAGTTTGGGTTTATTTAATTATGGCAAAGCACACTGGGGCTATCTGCCTAAGTGGAGGGATGCCTTAGTGGAAGACTTTCTAAGGAAACTGGCTCGTATACACGCTACACATGGGGCAAACACTTAAACGCCCATGCAGCCAGCCCGTTCGCGGGATACGTACTTCGACCGAACTACCAGCATTCAGCGATTTTAGCGCTTGGCCGATGAGCCCACCACCTTTTAGTTATAGGTTATTTTGAACCAGGAGACATAAAAAATGTGAAATATCCTCCCCGGGACTCTAACCCTCAACTTCTCGAATATACATCGAGTGTACTTCCAATTACACCGCGAAGGCATGTGGAAAGGAGGGAGAAAATACTTTATAAGGGTTCCACCGTGATTATCGATTGAAATATTACTTATTTCTCTTTCTAAAAATAGGGTTGATGTTTTTAGTGCAAAATTTTAATGTCACCCTTATTTAACACATGTATATTGAATCATAATGATTGAGAACATTATAAGCTTTCCAAGTTTTCCATTTAAAGTATGAAATTTGGACTTAAAGGATCAAAAGCGAATTGCATCAAAAGATTATTCTTTTTTCTGGCCCATTAATGAAATATATTACGATCTGTAATAACATTTCATGTGATAGTCAGAATCTCTTTGACAAAAATTGTGATATGTTTGCTGCACAACGCAATATTTACGTCGAAAAATCTGAAGTTACTTTATTTTGTGTTTGCTGTCAAAGAACGGTAGGGAAATCTTCCACCAAAATAGTAGCCCATCTCACACGGCACACATTTCTATACCCTTTGCGCCTGTCTTCACCATTTAACTTCACTACAAAGAACATTTTGGCCATAATAAAAAGTCATCTTGGCTCATCTCAGAAAAGAAACTAATATGTGTTTGAATTGTTCGTGGGGTTCAAAAGGTTGCGTTTAATTTTGCTAGGTGAAAAACATTAGACTAAGAGCCCAGAAGGGAAAACGGCGTCTGGAAACGGCGTTTTGCGTCGAACTATGAATGGCTGTATCACTTTTCAAATTGTTGCCACCAAATATTATCGCCCTCTATTATATTTAATAGCATTACATAATGAAGAATTTACACGAATGTATGCACGTTTTTCGCCTTGTGAAAAAAAAAGATATCTAGGGCCATCAAATTTTGAATAGCATAGACCTTCACCCAAATATGGGCTGCTAGACGTCTGAATCTTGAATTTCGAATTTATTTATTACCCATTTCCTAATTTTGATACTTTTTCATAATTTTGAACGAATTTTTGATTAAGAAATTCAGAGATTTCAGAGGGAGTAATGGCAACACATTGTACGGAATAAAGTACTTTTATTTCCAGCGCGTGAGACTGTCTACCGGAAATTTTAAAGATACACTGTTTTTAAATATTTTTAAAAGGGCTTTCTAGGGACTTCAGCCCAAATGCTCTCGAAACGCGTATGTATATGGAAATGAAATAATCTCCCCTTTAGGCGTAATATAGTATCTGAAAGCTTTAAGATTCTTTATGTCATATTTTGCGAAGTTTTGATGAGTTTTTTTTTAATATTTTCATAGATTTTTATTTCTTTTACGTGATTAGAGATCAGAAGTTTCATTTTTATTGTCGGACTAAAACTGCTTATTCTGCCAACTTTAGAAAAAATTCTCCATGATCTACTATTCAAATCACATCAACAAACGTCAAAGTTTCCCATGATTCTTCTATTATCGCGGAAAACTTATTAAAAAGAATGTAATTAATTACCTTCCCTTTACTGTGAAATTCAATAAGAAAAAAGTGTTGAAAGCATAAATTGCCATCGCTGACTTAAAAGTTTTACTTTCACATGATGCTTATCGGGTTATCAGCCTGTCTGCAGGCGCTTAAATTTGAATTTCTTTAATGATTTCAGTCAATACAGCTGCTCTCAAGCACTTCGACGCTGTGATTAAATGTAATCAATCATTTATCCCATCTTTGTTTATCTGTTGCCGTTCGTTCAGTGACGTTTTCTCTCAAAAAATGACGTCAGTGCACACTACGAGCGTGAGAACACTAAATAAATGACAATCAAAATTTCATCACAGAAAAAAACAGCGTAAAAAATATACTGAATTAAAAAAGTATCTCCTTCAAGCCATGTTTTGAATGAATGTTTTCCCATTCATAAAAACTGTAACTGCTGTACGTAATTTATGGAGTTAGAAAAGTCTAATTACATAATAGAATAAAGATTCATGCAATGAGTATAACTAATTAAAGTTATATTATTGGTATAAATGTTTATTTATTTCCTATACAAATATTTTTATTTCCTTGTACGAAGAAAAAAGGAAATATTGTAATCGCGAAAAATTTCGGGTACCATATTTCAACGGAAATATCTATTTTGCCCGCTATCGAATGCAATTTCACGATGTTTTGGAGTGATATCCGTAGGTAAGGACAGAATAAAATACCCTTTTACCACAAAATAATTATAAAACCGATTTAAAATGGATTCTGAAGAGATTTTTTTCGTGTCTTCTGTGCGTACGTTCGTCTCGCATAACTCAAAAATGAGGAGCCTCAGAACGTTGAATTTTTGTATGTAGGGCTGCTACAGCATGCAGATGTGCACCTCGCATTTTGGTTGCAATGGGTCGCACTAAAGGTATAAAAATATATGTATATATATACCACTCTGTTACTCGGCTCAGTGAGCTTAGTTTCTTTATTCTTATATGTTTGTAAATTGTGCATTGTTTGCTTTAAAAATGATTGAATTATGTTGTTCTTATCTTTCGGTTAAGAATTTAATGCTCTTAGGTAACCTGCATGCAATAATTGTGTAATTACCAACAATTTAAAAGTTGTTTAAGTGCGGCTAAGCCTAATTTTTGGTTATGATAGGGGTCAAATTTGTTTACATTTGAAGCTTAGCGGAATAGTGGATTTGCTGCCAATCTAGGGAAACTAAGCTTTGCAACAACAAAGTAATGTCTTCTTTTATTATTGCGAATTAAATTATGCTTGATTCATTTTGGAATAATCATTTAAGTTATTAGCTGGTTTTTGAGTATAAATTACAATTTTAATTGTAAAAATGGTGTTTTTAATTGTTTTAACTGTACTTGGTGTTTTATGTTTTTCTATATTTTTCAAATTTTAAAGAAAATATTTTGAATTTTTATGTATTTTACAGCGACGTGCGAACTGAATTAATTAGTAGCGAATGCGCATTAGGTAAGAGGCGTTGAATTGTCTGTGAAAAACTGTTCCTTTTTTTATTTATTTAATTTCTTTTATACATCGTTTTAGATTTATTACAGTATTTGAATAGAACTTGTGGTAATTTTTGAGATGCTATAATTTTTGCTTACTCTGAGTTATAAAATGAATGAGATGTAACGCTGTTAAGTGAACCTAGCGCCGAAGCGCGGCTATGGTAAATAAATATAGTGAATTTTTAAAGAGTGCATTTATTCTATTGTGGTTTATGCGCTATCGACGAAGTAGATTTAGTTCAAAATTCATTAACTGTTAATTCAATATGTTTAAATGAAATGCAGGAAAATTGCATATAATTTATTATTCCGTACAAGGAAGTCATGTGGTGTATACATCAGATTGTGTGTGTGTGTGTCTGTGCGTGTGCGTGCGTGCGTGCGTGCGTGTGTGTGTGTGTGCGTGCGCGTGTGCGTGTGTGTGTGTGTGTGTGTGTGTGCGTGTGCGTGTGTGTGTGTGTGTGAGAGAGAGAGAGAGAGCTTAGAGACTGCATGAGGCTCGAGGGCAAATAAATGAAATTTATTATTTTATTAATTATGAACTTTCCGATACGTATATATTTTCATGTGATTTATATTGCTTACATAAATAAATATCACAAGTGCATATTTATAACAGCTGTAGGTTTTTGAAAGTTTTTGATATAGTGGGAAGCTAATTAAGTATTGGCTAAGCAAAATATTGTTACGAAATGTCCAGGTAGCTTCCCCGCAAAAGATAGCTTCTCCGCAAAGCAGGTTTATTCCATAGACGGATGGAGAACCTTCTGGAATCTCGAACACAAGTCAAAAGCCATATAAATCCTGCTGGTACGCGGAGAGAGAGTCAGTGCGAGTCAGTTAAGAGTCAATGTGGAATCAGTGCGGAGTTAGCGTTTCGTCTAGCGAGCTGACAGTCAGTCAGTGAGCGAGTGTCTTATAGCCGAGAGATGGTCGTCGAGTCCATCGAGAGAGTTTCTTAGTGCACCCCGAGTTGTAGCGTGGAGAGTCGCGAGAGTCCGTGGAGTTCCGAGAACGACCGAGCACAGTCGGGAGCTGTACTCTGGTGCTTCGCAGTGAGGCTGTCTTCACCGCTATAGCCTGATATTCTGAAGTCTATGTTGCTGATTATTCCAGAGTGTTTATAGTAGTTCTTCGACGACTGTATAAGGGATTTTGGAGCTGTCTTGAAAAAAACTGGCTAATAAAGTGTGTTTCGATACTTCATCAAGTGCCGTCGGCGTTATTCTCTCCAAGTCCAGGAATCCTTTAACGTACGTAAGAAGAAGGAAAGAGAAAAAATGTAACAATATACTCTACGCCCTGCGAAGCTATCGTATATCCTAATTGGAATTCACGTGCGTAGATTCTGCTCTTCTTCGTTGCCGTGAATCTTCGCCGAGCTAAAAAAAGCATTCCATGCTACTCTGCCTGAATATGTCGCTTAAACAAGTACAATAAAAATAAAATTTGCCTTTTTTAACCTTCATATTTTCATTGTTAACTTCAATGTGAATAATCTATCCATTCATGCCAAAATGCGACCATGTGTTTTACTATCAAAATTATTGTAAGTATTTACAAATAACAAACCATAAAAGTAAACGGAAATGATTATACTTCTTTGAGTTTATACAGCATTAAATCCCTTAAACTAAACAGACAGAATTTAAGAGCTATAAAATATTATATAAATTAGTTGAGTTTTATGCATATCCTCGGGCACTGTGGATAACTATCGGCTATGTTTATACAAGCATTAGGTGAGATATGAATTTTATTATATTCAACTGTTTAGATTATCTCTTAATTATCTCCGGTAACTGAAATTTTAATGTACGTGTGATGGGAAATTGAAATCACGCTAAGATGTTAAGGGGAATAAGGGAGGGGATAATCAAATAAACAGTTTTTATGGCATCCTATCATTTTATAAGAAAATAAAATATTAAAAATGGAAGAGCTTGTACATTGATTCAGAGAAGAGAAATAAGCCAATTTCAAACTAAAACAAATCTGATGTATGCACCACATGACTTCCTTGTACGGAATATTATATGCATTTTGCATTTCATTTAAACTTATTGGATTAAATTAAATCTACTTCGTAGATAATGCATAAACCACAATAGAATAAATGCACTCTAAAGTTCACTATATTTGTTTACCATAGCGACACTCTGGCGCTAGGTTCATTTAAAAGCTTTACATCTAATGCATTTTATAACTTAGAATGCATTAAAATTATATATATATATATATCATCTGAAAAATTATCAAATCGTTGCCACATGTTCTATTCAAATATTGTAATAAATTTAAAACGATGTATTGTAAAAAAATTAAATAAACAAACAAAAAAAAAAAGAAGCAGTTGTTCACAGACGATTCAGTAATTCTCATTCAATTAATTCAGTTCTCACTTCGCGACAAGGCAAAAATACATTAAAAACTCAATATATATATATATTAAAAATTACGAAGTAAATCTTAAACTCTTATTTCCTCGAATAAATTACAGAATGGATTAAGCAGGATTTAATTCGCAATAATAAAAGGAGGCGTTTGCTTTGTTGCTGCGAAGCTTAGTTTCTCTAGATTGGCAACAAATCCACTATTTTCATTAGCTTCAAATGTAAACAAATACGTCCGCCATGAGAAAAATGATTAGGCTTAACTGCACTTAAACAGCTTTTAAATTATTGATAATTCTACAAATCTTGCACGCAGATTTCCTAAAGGCATAAAAACCTTAAACCTAAATCTAAGAACAACATAATCCAATCATTTTTAAAGCAAAAATTGCACAATTTACCAACATATGAGAATAAAAACACTGAGCTCACTGAGCCGAGTAGCGGAGTGGATATATATATATATATATATATATATATATACATAAATTTATATAGTTTTGGTGAAGCCGATTGCAACCAAAATAGGAGGTGCACGTCTACATATTATAGCAGTCCTATATACAAAATTTCAACGTTCTGAGGCTACTCGTTTTTGAGTTGTAGGAGATACATACATCCATATGTACGTACGTACTTACGTACGCACAGACGTTTCGAAATAATCTCTTCAGAATCCATTTTAAATCAGTTTTATAATTTTTTGGGGGAAAAAGAGTCCTTTATTCTGTTCTTACGTACAAATGTCACTCAAATACATCATTAAATTGCGTTCGATAGCGATGAAAATAGATATTTTCATTGAAATGTGATACCCAAAATTTTTCGCGATTACAATACTTCTTTTTTACTTCGTGCAAGGAAGTAAAAAAAACTGAGACGAGTCACAGAGTGGATATATATATGTACATATATTTATATACTTTTGAATAGGCCGTTTGCAACCAAAATAGGAGGTTCACATCTACATTTTATAGCAGCCATAGAAACAAAATTTCAACGTTCTGATACTACTCGTTTTTCAGTTATTATACATACATGCATATTTACGTACGATATATACATACATGCATACTTACGCACGTACGCACAGACGCTATGAAAAAAAATCTCTTCAGAATATCCATTTTAAATCAATTTTGTAATTTTTGGGAGGAAAACGAGTCCTTTATTCTGTCCTTACGTTCAAATATCACGCAAAAATATCGTTAAATTGCATTCGATATTGGTTAAAATGGTTATTTTCGTTGAAATATAATCCCTGAAACTTTTCGCAATTACAATGCTTCCCTTTTATTTCGCCCAAGGAAGTAATTAGTCAAAATTTATTCGTGGAATGACGGTAATTTTCTAAATATATTCTGTGCATTTCGATGGATGGCATTTTAAGGAATAAAATAAAAATAAAAATGATAAATGTTCATTTGATGCTTTCAAAGAATAACTTTGAAATAATAACTTTGTAAGGTCCTAAGTAAATTAAATTTACTTTGTTGGCTGAATCCTTGTTTTAACTGTGAAATAACTATTCGCTAAGTTCAAACTCTATCAGTAACAACGAAGGATGAAAAGACGTTTTTATTCAAGTAAAGAAATGAATTCCTGGTGCTCCAAAACTCAGCCGATAAGTTTGGCTCGAAATAGAAAGTTAAAATTAAAACTAAGCCCAAGCTAAACAATCAGCTGAAGCTGCGCAGAAATATTTAATGCAAGCTGGCTCTTATCACCGACGTAGACAAACCGGTAATACAATCGTAAAATAGCATGCTTTAGATAACAGCGAAACAACGAGCCGAAAGGCAGAATGCACTTTGTCTGAAGTAACTCAGACACCAGCTTAAACAATAACTTTCTACACTACTTTGCGTAACATGCGAAATGAATTGTCATTCTAGCAAGAAACCGTGAGTTGAAAGCAAGAGCAAGATAGGAAAGGTTGCTTCAAATTTAAATTTGCTGTTAAGTAAATTATATAAATCCCCAAAACTGTAAGATTAGAATTTCCTGTTGAAAAACGGTTAGAGAGAGACATTAAATATTGGGAAATGAGTTTTCAGAATTTAGAACATTTAGGATGTTGGTACGGGCGGCGTTAGGCGTTTTTCTCTTGGTGCAATCACTGAGATTCCTAAATTCTACCGCCCGTAGCGGCTGAACCATTCTGACGCCAGCCACGGTCACTGATAACTTGTTTGGATTCCAGTTCGAGCTGTATGCTCAATAGATGCAGAATTAGTAACTTGTAAATTAGCATGCTGTTAATTCATATTTAGTTTATATGTGCTCTTTGTTTCATAATGAAAACATAATTGAGCTGTATAATTTTAGAAATGCGAACTTAGAATTAAAGTGCACGAATTAATATACATGAACTTGGTTATATTCATACGTTTCGATCTGAGTGAAAACTAGAAGTGATTAAAATACTTCGTGAATTTATGACGCTATTTGTGAAAAATGTATGAGGCCTGATGACTTGTTAAGCAAAGCCGGAAGTAAGTTAAAAAATATAAATGAGGGAAAAAAATCACGAATGATAACAGAAAAATGAACAAAATAGTAAAATAATGAAGAAACGTAATTTGTAAATTATAGAGTGTGCAAAAATGAAAAGTAATCAGAAGAAAGCTACCAAATATTGAATAATCTAAATATACTACAAATTAAGAGCGAAGTAAAGTACTACGAGTAAAAGTTATGATTAATTGCAGGCTAACTTAAGTAAAGGAAATTCCAAATTAAAATAATTCAAAGCTTACAATATACATCCAGAAAACAACCTTCATAAAAATAAAAACCAATAAAACAAAATTATTGGCAATGAACACTGAAAAATAAATTACTAGAAGAATACTTTTTCCTCCTTGAACACGAGTGCCGTTAAAAGTCTTCCTCAAACTTTATAGAGCTTTCTTTAAAACTAGTATAGGTGCAGAAGCATATTTCGGAAGAATTATTAGGTCTTTTTGGTGGAAATCAGCTCACTGAAACTCGGATTTTCAGATCTACTGGTTGCTAGAGGGATGTACTAACAACTTATACCACAAGAGCGGACATGAAGGAAAGTAATAATTCCTTGTATTAGTTCCCATTCCAAAACCGATTGGAAAGAAGTACAAGAACCAAATCTAACAAATCTACTTCCAATCAGCTGTAGTCAATACATTTTAGTTCTTACTTTCGCTGTAAAGATTGTCAGGTAATTTGAAAATCAGAAAATGTGGAAAGTCAAGTTTTTGCCGGGTTTGCAATCAAGGATTTCAAACCTTGGATCTTCTGCTTGCTTTCAAAATGTGCTAAACACTTACATTACAAGAGCGTGCACGACAGAAAGCGGTAAGTTTTTAGAACTTTATTTTGTATTCGTAATTGCAGTGATCTTCATAAATAAACAAGATGTAATAAAATATGTATCTATTCATAAACGAAAAAACTATGTTTATTTTTCTGTATATTTCATTACTTGGAGATGTATTTAACTTCTTTAATAAAAGGCGTTGTCTAATTTCGTAATAGCTAGTAGGAGACTATTTATATAGTCCACCAGATGAAATTTTTGTAGCAGATATTTCTAGAGTTAATAACTATACAGTAGATAATGTGCTTCCTTCTTCACTAAAGGAAAGTATGATCGTGTCTTCTTTGAAATTTATCACTGAAAATATTGCATGGTTTTGTACTTTCTGAAAGAGGTACAGGTAGAGAAGAAAAGGATTTTAGCAGCGAGAAGAAGCTTTACAATTGGACACAAGGGAACAAAGTTTTGAATCTTTAAGACATCCACTTTATCTCCTAAGCCAGCTGTCAGCAGATAATTTTCCTCATTTTTCTAGAGATGCTTATGAAAACTTTCTCACATTTATCATCCAGGATTAGACCTTTGTTATTTTTACTTATATTTGCTCTCAGTCTCTTGAAAGAGCGTGGATATTCGTGATCTCTGTAATGCTTCTGAAACATTTTATTCTTAAAAAATAATATTTTTTTCTCATGCATTTTTGACACACATCAATAGAGAAGGAATGCTGAAATACATTTTCTGACAGGAAAAAATATTTCTTTCTTTCACGTTCTGTTAAACCTGTTGGTTTATTCTTTTCTGTCCGAATCATTTTATGTTGTCACCCAAGAAGATATTCTTCGCAAAGGAAAAGTGTGAAATATTTGTTTTTTCTGCTCCAGTCCTTTCACATATAATGAATAGGCTTAACATTTCACTTAAATGTTATGATTTAAAAGGCAGGACTATGAACAAGCTCCGTTTGTTATCAAAATAATATATATGTAGTGTGGGGAGGTGCGTGTGTGCAGCGCACTCCATTCGCTAATAATATACTTAATGTAGAAAGAATAGTCTGAATGTAAGTGAATAAGCTGTAAGATTTTTTGAGCAAAAGTAAAATTATATTAGAGGTACAGTAGTGATTATTAATAATTTTGATTTTTTTGCAGTAAATATACTGACATTTTTCTTACAATTACATGAAAGAACTTTTAGTTTTGTGATAGTAAGTTTTGTTGTAAACTAAATCCCAAAGTTAAACATTTGTCTAAATTTAAAATTTGTTTTCGTCTCAATAAATTGTTCATATTCGCATGAACGGTTGTTGGACATACTTCCTACGAAACCGAACTTATAGGCTATATAAATCGCTGGTAAAATTGTTCATTACAATAATTCTGCGATAGCATCATTTCATAACATTCAAAATACAACATATACAAAACTGAAAGGAACGGATGATTTTATGAAGTAACGAAAAGTCCAATTCCGGCTGAAATAGCTCTCTCTGATCACTGAGCAAGGTCACTGAGGAAATTATCTACTACTCTGAATGTGTAGCATTTCAACAAAAAGTCGCACTCATGACCACAACCAGCAGAGAATTGCCTGTTTGATGTCCCATAATTTAATACTAGAGTAAATATTTATCGTAGAGAAAGAAACCAAGACTGGGAGATCGGTGGTCAAATCAGTTGTGAATACATGACGCTTTCGCAGACTTGAATTTTACGCGAAGAAGTATTTTAATTCACTTGTAGAGAGAGTGTTAAGTCAGCTGAAAGCTAAGCAATAACATATGTAATTTGTTCATAACTTAATAAACATTATGTTACACATTTTGACCTGAACGTTACATTTTCAAACCAATCAAATTCTAGAAATTGTTTAGATCAAAATTTGGACAATATTGTTATACATTGCTTCATATTCAGAGATTTTCTTCATTAAGTGGTATGTTTTAAAAATAAGATCGTTCATCGTGGAGATTTTTTGTTGGTATTAATAAGGCAATGAAAGGCGACTTTATGCAACCTCGGGAAAGGACTTTTCCCAAAAGTCCAGCAAAATATAGGGTAATCCAATTCGAAGTTTCGAGTTGGATATTGGAATATAATTAATCTGCAACGTATTTTTCTGAAAAATCTAAATGAAAATAGCACAAAAATTGGTAAAATAATCTAATAGTTATAACCAAAAAATAGAAAATAATGATAAAAGTTCGAAATTCAGGGATTCATTTATTACTTTCGAAATCCTAGTGCATCCCTTATAATTCACAGGAATTTGCACCAAGATAATGTGAGTGCCTTATTTAACAGTAATGATTGTATGATTGTCTGCTAATTGCGGAATGGTATCTTATTTCATTCAACTTTAAGTAATGATTTAAATTAAAATTTTTCTTTGTCTTTAAATTATGCTTGTAAAATAGTCTTGAGAATGTTTTCGAATTTCAGTCCATGGATGTTATAATAAAAGTACTTTCTGCGACATTTGACTATGAGACGTGAATAAAATTATTAGAAAAGTAATGAAAGTTAGAAAGCCGTTAAAATTAAAATATTACTTTTAATTATATATTATTTCGTTAATAATAAACAAGAAATTCCTTAAATCATTTTCTTGAATCTTTTCATGAAGCACAGAAATACTAGAAATTCTTTTTAAGACTATATATTGTTCCTAAAAAAGGAAATTTAAGATTCAGTTTTATTTGAAAACTTCTAATATAAAATAAACTATTAAAGTCTCCCATTTATTTTCATTGTTGAGCCTAAACGAAAAGCTATAATTTATTATTGAGAAACAGAAGATGTACAAATTTCAGTTTATTCGAAATAAATGAGACGAACACATTTCGAATGACCAATAGTTAAGCTTGTTTTCGTAAATTAATGGAAAAGGCTTATTTTAGTACCTAACATTCATCTTAAGCAATAGTTTTGTTTTAATGACTACTGTTTAAGATCGATGTTATAACTTCGGCAGACTTTCTGAACGCTTTTTCTTTCCATTTCTTTATTTCAAAACCTCCTTTTATTTATTATATCTAGTTCGCAAACAATCCTTAATTTAATCGCTGTGTTTTTATCAGGTATCTTTACTAGAAGATAGATAAACTGAAACACAACTTTTTTTCGTGAATTATTCATTAATTCCTTAATGTAATTAATTTAGGAACTTCATTTATCAAATTATCTAAGAACGCTAAAAAAGTCTTTTGCTTATGATAATCGTCTGCATTATTTCGAGTAACTTTTGATCTCTTAATTTATGATTATAAGCTGCAGGGTGTTTTTTACTTCATTATTTATTTGGAAAAGCTGATAATGTATTGCATGAAATATTATTCTCTTTCATTTCTAACCTCTGGCTACTGTTGTAAGTTACAAAATTCTGATGTTGTTACATATATAGCTCTTTCAAGAAATAGGGACTTTGCGTATGATTATAGACTTGACAGATTTCTTAAATGTTCAACCGGGACACCGGAATACCCCCAGCGACGCGGGTATTCAAGGGTACACGCCCTTGGCGGGTAGGGTAGTTTAATCTCAATGCTATGAATAAATGGTTACTGATTAGGAAACTAAACCAGGAGTAATAATAGATGACACAATCATATAAATTTAAACATTTTATTTCTTACATGTTAATATTTGTAAATTACTTTAAGAAGAAACACTTAAAATACAGAATGAGAAATAAAAATTTGAAAATATTTACATGTACACTGCGCAAAAAAATGAGACAGTTCTATTTCTTACGTTCTACTAGACCGATTGACGAAATTCAACTTGTGTTTCTCGTGTCTCGAAAGCACGACTTAGGATATATATTAGATTTATATATAGTTCTATTCTGACATAGGTATTTTGACACAAAATCGGACTTTTTCTGAAAAAATATACCAATTTTTTTGCATATTTCGATTCTACGACTCAAATTATGCCAAACTGCCAAGTTTAGTAAAAATCGCACGAGTAGTTCTTAAAATATTAGCTCTCAAAATTTTTGCTCCTCAGTGTTAATTGAATTTGGTATATATTTATTAATATCTCTTTTTTCATTAAACTTACTTACTCCTTCTTTTAGAATTAGAAATTTAGGTTTATTCCAAATAAAATTCACCCATTTTTTTATGATTTATTTTAAAAATTTGTATTTTTAAATATTTTTTATATATTTTTCGAAAAAAAAATTGAATTATAACCTATGCAATTTTTAACATCATCTTAAAGTAGATGTATTTCGAGGCACACCTGCAAAAAATTAGAGTTTTTTATTCAAAATTTTCTAAGATATACATGAATTTACATATTGAAGCGTTTTGAAATTTGGCATCTTTTTTTGAGCGATTAGAATGCCAAATGTGGTTTATGGATTTTGTACCTTAAATTTCAAATAACCTTAAATTTCAAATAAACTAACCTTAAATTTCAAATAAATTTTTACGGAGAATTAATTACATGGAATTTTTCCTCTCAATGATGTGTAATAAATATTTATTAATACTATATGAAAAGCTACTTTTTTTAAATTATAGATGATTTTGTTCAGATTTAAATTTTTTTTTAAATTTCTTTCTTTTTTCCTTTTTTCTTAAATATTTGTAATAGTAAAATTTTACATTTGCCGTGTTATCGTCTGCTAGTTTACTTAAACTTCATTCAAATCGAATTTTCTAAAACTGAGAACTTTCGTTTGATGTTTTATGAACTGTTTTATTTTTTATTTCTTTGTCATTTAGCAAAAAATCTTTTAATTAAAATATTTATCCTTTGAACATTGCTTTAAACTTTATTTATAGTTAAAATGCCTAGAAAATGAAAAGCTGTCTTCAGTTGAAGCGCAACTGATGTAATTGATATTTTAAAAATTTGACAAGAATACAAAATTTATGGAAGTGTAACAATCGAAAAATCTTAATTTTCTTGTGTGAGCACTCAAAATAAATGTTGAAGAAAAGAAGAAAATTAGGGAGAAAAGTAAGCAAAAATTTGAAGGGGAAATACTAAGATGCTGTTAGAAATACTAAGATGTTTCGAAAAGTTGGATGCTTTTAAATATACTTTCAGAATACTTCAAGGAATTTGGGTGTTCAAAGAGAAAACGCTTGGACGTGTAACATCAGCAAATACCATCAATTGAGCTTATGATGACGGAAAAGACAAAAACGATATCATTGCAGATTAATACGAAGAGCGACTGGTTTTCGACTATATGGTTGGTATAAATTTAAATTACGTCATAGAACATCATATCGAATAATAAACTATATGGTTGGTATAAATTTAAATTACGTCATAGAACATCATATCGAATAATAAACTATATGGTTGGTATAAATTTAAATTACGTCATAGAACATCATATCGAATAATAAACTAGTATATGGTTGGTATAAATTTAAATTGCGTCATAGAACGTCATATCGTATCATAAACTGAGAATCCCATGATTTCTCAGTCGAATTAATTGAAGGTTCAGAAATTTATCCAGTGATGTATATGGATGTCATCTAAAGACGTTTTCATTCTTGATGAAACCAGTCTTTTCTTTCATCTCATGCCTTCAAAATATCTAGCCTCTAAAGACTGATAAGGGCTTTGACCAAATACTGATGAAATGGATTGAATTGGTTTATTAAATTATGGCAAAGCAGGGCTATCTGCCTAAAAGGAGGGATGCCTTCGTGAAGAACTGTCTAAGGGAAACCAGCTCGTATGCACGTTACACATGAGAAAAAACACGAAAATGCCTATGCAACCAGCCCGTTCGCCGGGATACGAACCCTGGAGCGAACTACGACTGTTCAGCGACTTTTCCGCTCAGCTGTTTGGTAGCCCTTATGAAATGGAAGGCGATAGCTTTATTTAAAATGAATGTCAGAAATACCAAGATGTTTCGAAAGGTTGGAAGCTTTTTAACACGTTGACTGCCAACTACTAGATAACTCGTAGATAGCGTTCTTTTCTAGGACGCCAACTACGAGTTATCTCGTACTGTGTTTACTTGCCATTTTTGTGCAGCTACGATTAAACTCGGAATATATCAGTGCTAATATCGATAGATGGCTTCTGGGAAAAGAACAAAAAATCAATGCTGACTTGCATGAACAGAAAATTTATTAAAAAAAGAACAAATTATATAAATATAAAAATTAATTCAAATTCAAGAAATAATACAATATTTTATTGTTTGTGGAACTTCTTAAAACAATCTTCCACACAAAAGGCTGGCTCTCTTTACAGGTTGGACAGAAATAACTTGTTTCTCGGCATTTTTTTTTTGCTTGGGTACATATACGAAATGACTTTGTCAGATGCTGTTTTTTTTTTTGGTAGGTGGTAGGCTCTGTAAAAAATGGAGCTCTTGCAATCTAATTTTTTTTCGAAACTGGTTGAATCTCTTCTCCAATCAACGCGACGACGAATTCTTCTCTGAACTTTATCAGTTTTATTTTAGAAGGAGTTACTTTTTGAAAACATTTGTGAGCATTGTGTATATAGTATATATCTCTATAATATGTAGTAAAACCTTTTTGGGCCATCTAATAGTCTTTCTTAGAGATGAGTAATACGAAAGCATTTGATCTGATCGGTCAATGCCAGGCATTCCACTAGGTAATCTCGAATTATAATCGGTTTCATGGAAAGTTTTCCATGGCGACAGGTGTCTGCGTGCGAATTAAATCATAGTTGGCCTCCGCGAAGAGATTTCTGTTACAGAAGCCAACCACGAGAGAAATCGTAAGACCTTTTTTTTAAAAAAAAATTAAATTTTTTATGCTTTTTGATGAGAACTATGCACTATTGCACTAGAATTAGAGTTTTTAATAATATAATGTGATTAAATCAAATTGCCATTTTAGGCCATATTTCTGAAAATTGCCGTGGCAGTCAACATGTTAATATACTTCCAGAATGCCTGAATAAAAAGAGCAAGTCTTTAAGAAGAAAAAATAAATTTTTGCATAAAATTTAGCATTCGTTTTTTAATTTAAAACTTTTTTAATCTTATGATATTTGATTCTTGGGATTTCAAAAATAAAATATTTGACTAAACTATGAATAACATTTTAAGAAACTAAATGTAGGATGATACAATTGTGTAAAACAATGGGCACAATTATAAAACCGTTTAATCAATGTATGAATGTCATCCTAAGTTAAAATGTCGGTTATATTTATTTATTTATTATTCCGCCTGCTTCCCCTCTCAATGGGCATTACAGGTCAGTCATGATCTGATCGTTGCACCAGCAACCTGAGTTGGTTACATATCTCTCTTATTTAAATATCTTTTTTTAACGGCCCTTTGAAAGGCGTGTCAACTGTGCTTTACTGTATTTTCTCTTTTAATGTATGCAGTTTTCAAATGCGTTGTAGTCTGGGTCACAAAGTATGCTTTTGAAAAAAAAGCAATTCAAATAAATAAAATCAAATTCTGGAAAATTTTTATATTAATAAACATATTTAAAATGCCAGGTACGAATGAATAAATAGAAAATTTTAAAGCAATTATCTGAAGAGGCAATGCAGTACAAACAATTGAAATAAAATTCTGATAATTTAAAAATGACCTAAAATAATAACTATGACTGAAAAATACAGTATAAAGAAAACTATTTAAAAAAATAAACGATGCACCTTTTATTTAAACTACGCAGTTCGAATGAGTAAACAGAAAATTTTAAAACAGTTCTTTAAAAGAATTCATGCAACTTAAACAATTAAAGTGAAATTCGAAAAAGAAAAATATTCCTTAAAATAACAACAATTATAATTAAAAATATAATCTAAAGAATATTATGTGAAAAGTAGGGAACGATTGTGACTTTTTTTCAGCTCATGCTCATGTAAAAAGGGAAAGGAAAAGAGGTTGCCATTTATTAAGAAGTTCGCCAAGTGAACTATTCTTGGCACAATCTGAAAAAAATGCGTCAAATTAAAATTTTGAATTTCTGCGTAAATTTCACACCAAATTTTACAAAATTGAATATTTAGGCATATTTTGAGTCGTAGAATCGAAACACGTAAAGAAATTGGTATGTTATTTCAGAAAAAGTCCGATGTTGTGTCAAAATACCTATGTTAGAACAGTGCTATATATAAATCTAATATATATCCTAAGTCGCACTTTCGAGACATGAAGAACGCAATTTGTAGAACGGGAGATATAGAACTGTCCTCTTCCTTTTTTTTTTGTGTAGTGTACTTCATTGACTTCATCGGCTGCATCATTGGGTACGGCATTTTCTAGAAAGTCTTTTTTGGTTATAATCTTGTTGTAAAAATCTTTACAAACTAATCCGATGTTGATTTTGCATGTCACAAGCCTTTAACCTTAGATTCCTTCACCAAACCCGTATCAGTCCATGCGTTATTCATCAAAGAAAATACTCTCTCAACTGGTGCTGATGTGTCAGCTAAGCAGAAGGCATACTCAACAATCTTGATCAGATTGGGGGCTGCTGTGTGATTTTCTTGAGCTGACCAAACAGCCGGTGCCATTTTTCTTCACTTGAAATAATCACATCTCTGGTAGTCTGTTCTTGCTTCCACTGTTCCCAATTTGACTGCAAATACTCCTTAGCAAGGAAAACTTCGTCAAGCAGCTAATTGTTGTTTATTTTCTGATTAGTTACATCAAGAAGACTTCTATTAATAATTTCAGCAGAAGGTTAGGCGTTGTCCCAATCACCAACATTTGTTTTGGTCAGATTAACCCATGAAAACTGTTCAGCTTTTCCAAACCTATTCTCCCAGAGGTCCACGTATGCAATGCATCCTTCATAAAAGCCATCAAATTCTTCTTTCACACTGTTACGGACTTGCTCATCTAGATTCGTGTAGTTGTTCTTTGCGCCCATAGTGATAAAGTTCGAAGCCTTTCTTTTTGTCGGGTTTCTTTTGAAAGTTTTATGATCTTCAGCTTTATGAGCTTCAAAAGCTATATTGTTATCTTTTTCCATTACCAGGATAGCCTTGTTAAACAGTGCAAGCTGTCCGTAGACAAACCACAAATAAAGCTCGCGCGTTAAATCAGTAAACAAGTTTTTTATTGTTGAGGGGCACATTTCTTGGTGTAAAAAATGCTTTCAGACCTTCAAAAATCTGTAAACTTCTTTCCAGCTTGGGCATCATTGATAGAAACCGGGTGTTTCCATGTTGAATGAGTTCAAGGAACTGTATCTCGGCATATTCTCAAAATTTTTTAGTTTACTTACACGAACTGCGTAGTATTTATAAATCATCATCAGTAACGCCTCAATATCCGTTGGGAGACTATCTACTGCAGTTTGCACACAGCTGTGCACAACGTGTGCTCCACGTCCGACTCCATTGATTTCCCGTCCTAGGCTATTCTTGAGTCGATGGAAAACATTGTTTTTTCCTGCTTGTTTTACACCACCGAAGTTGATGTTGCAATCATCTCCACAAAAGCCAACGACTTTGTTGGTCATATCGTTTTCCAACAGGATAGAGCATAAGTGATTTTTAAGAATTTCAGATGTTTCACCCGCCACAGATTTGAAATCTAACAGCTTTATTTGCACACCTGAATCAGGATTAAAGTAGCTCACAACAAATTGGCACAAGTTTTATAACCTTTCTGTTTGATGCATCCATACTTATAGATACATAGTTTGACTTGGTTAAGTCTTCTTTAAGCTCTTCTTGAGCTAAAGGAGCTGTGATATTTAAAACTGTTGCCTCACACTTAGTTTTTCTGAGTGAAAATTTAGTTAAAAAAAAACTTAGAAATTAGTTTTGATGAACAAGAATTCAAATTGAAACTTAGGCTATGGTTTGCTGTGGGATAACCGGTTGTAGGAAAAAATGTCACCCGGAAAATAAGGAACGGAAAGATAAGCACAGGAAAATTAGGAAACGGAAAATAAGTCACCATTCTTTTGCAATGGGAAAAATAAGGGATGTTTAGAAATATCGCTAAGGTGGGAGATAAAGGTTTTATCATAACAGCCATACCTGCGAAATAGGGAAATCTTCTGACGATGATTGAAAGAAGATAAACGAGCTGCTTTCTCGTCCGATGGTAAAAATAGAGGGTTGACCAGCGGGTCATGTTCATTAGTGATTGTTAGCCTTAAGCTGTGGTTCAGGAGTAGAGTTCCTCTTTTTCCGTTCCTTATTTTCCGGGTGACATTTTTTCAGCACACCGTAGTAACCAAAGGTCGCCTCTTTTGCTGCTAAGTCTATTTTTGTCATTAGAACTCGCATTCTTAAAAAATTGGTCAGTTTTGATAAACTAGTAGCAAATGCTAAACTCTTTTTGTGTTTACTTCACTGCAAATGATCTTTTATATCGGATCGACCACCGACAGCAACCGAAAACTCAGAATTACAATGTGAACATTTAATGGGCTGGAGTTTAGAACTCCTTCAACTTCCGCTAATACTGTAATGAATTCTTCCAAAGTGAGAGGAGAATATGCGTTTTAAATCATACTTAAAGGATTTTACGCCGGCTTCGTACAATCCTCCAAAATTAAGAGTTCCTGGAGGGTTAAAACGCCAATCAATTTTTCTTCTGTGAAATATTGAACCAATTGTTCATCTGGAACGATTTTTATAAGTCGTTTTAGCTCGGCATATGCTCTAGAAGACTTACCTCGCCTGGAGGAAAATCTTTTCAAACTAGCAATGAAATATGCTGATGTTAAATCACTCACAAAATCTAGATGTATTGCTTTAGTACAAAAACATACATAAAATGCTGCATATATCTTATTCAATACCCCTTCCTCTGTGCTTTGAATTTCACTTAAAAAGTTCCGCAAAAATCTAGACCGGTAACCGCAAATGGAGGCGAAGGTTCTATGCGTTCCTTAGGCAGTTGGCCCATCAGCTGTTGCTCTAAAACTGATTTGTTCTTTGTGCACGTGACACAATTGAGTATCGCCAATTTGCACAATTTCCTGCCGTTTAACGGCCAATACTTTTGACGTATTAGGTACGGCAAAGTCTTGGATCCTGGACGTAAATATTTCAAATGAAAATAGTCCACAATCATGTAAGTTAAGGGATGATTAGATGAGAAGACAATGGGATGTTTAATGTTATCGTTAGCACTAGAATTGATTATTCGTCTTCCAACGCGAATAAGCCCATTTTTATCAAGAAAACAGTTAGGAGAAGCTAATTTACTTTTATCTTTCACATTCTCTCCTTTCATTAAGTTAGAAATATCTTCCGAATACTCACTTTGGACAAATTTAAAAAGAATAAATTCTGAATTATTCAACTCTTCACACTTCAGATACCCATCTTTCTTGTCTTTGGATTTCTACAGTTACAGATAAATCTGAAAACATAAGCAACTACGCGAATAAGTTTAGAAAAATAATTAGTAATTTTAAGCAGATCATTATGAAAGAAAACATTCTGGTTAGTTACAGCAAAACATATAGGTACTTCTTCTTCTACAGAGGAAACTTTTATCAATTCTGAAGTATAATTTTCTTCAGGAACAGAATTATTACACTTAAACACCAAGATTTCATTTTTCAAGACCTGACCACCAGGACTCATTATTTAAAAGATCTTCTGCATTAACCCCTCTTATTACAAGGTCAGCTATATTTAGTTTACCCGGTATGTGTGACCAAGCTTTAGGATTGCTAAGAGCTTGAATCTCTTTCACCACTCCTTTAATCCAGAACAATGTGATCTGGGAGTCTGTCCAAAAAGGAACTGTAGGTGTTCCCTTTCATTTTATAATTTGCTCTACTTCTTTCGCAAGTCTAGCTGCGAGCAATGGCCCCATGAGATCAAGTTTTGGCATAGTCAATTTCTTTAATGGGGCAACACGACTCTTCGAAGCAATTAAGTTTACTGAGATTTTGTCAACATATTTAACTCTTAAGTATACTGCATGGCTGGCATCGGAAAAGGCATGGATTTGAAGTTAGTTAACATCACCTAGGCTACAGTCGAGGATCATCCTAGGGACTTCAAGTTCGTAATATCAGATAACTCAAGCCTCCCTCGAGTATAAGTTTGAAAAAGGTCTGCTGGAAGTTCTGCCTCCCACGAACACTTCCTAAGCCACAGTTCTTGGAATAGACACTTGAGTCTGATTGTGAGCGGCGTTAGAAGACCTAGTACATCGTACAATTTCCCGGCTGTTTTTAACACAATTCTTTTTGTAACACTTTCTCTTTTATTAAATTCGAGCAAGTCTTTCACATCAATAGTGATGTAGTCTTGATGCACGTGGCATGGAAGACCGAGAACCCTTTGTAGTTTGTCAGTAGGATTGGCCTCTGAATGAATGGGACGGGTTTTGAACCCCTTGTCTTCCCATGTTTGTACCAGTTCCTTGCTGTTCGAACTCCACTTACATATATTCATTCCTGCGTCAACCATGAGCTCCAACAAAATCGTCGACATACAGTCATTCATCGAGCATTTCCACCGTGGCGGGATGCAACTCTCGAAACTTTTCGATGTGTTCCTTGATGGTGGCAGACAGCAAGAAAGACGATATCATAATGTTCATTTGCACCTGGGTTTTACTTGGAAATAGAAATCGGACTGCATTCCGATCCTTTTCATGCAAAGATATCTGTTAAGGACCACAGCATTTAAACGGAAGAAGATAAGCATGTTGAATATCAGAGAATTAAGGCTCAGTCCAGCGTATAAACAGTCATTAAGAGAAAGTTCACACTTCGTCGGCCGCACTGTCAATAACAAATCATGCTCATTTTTTGTTTTGTTTTTGCCTTTCGAACGCGAAATTCGCTCCGTGCGTGTAACATTGTACTCTGATTTTGTTACATATTTTAGACTTTAAATGAATTTTCTTACATGCATGAATTTTAATTTCAGACATTGCATGAAATCCAAGACAGTTATAACACAGGTTACACTTTATAACGCATTTTAATCTCCTATCTGTGTTTGATTCAATAAACCTTTTACATCTGAAAATGGGGTGCGATTCATTGCATCCTAACACACAATTGTTTTTGTCATTGTTTACTATTAGAGTTTTGAATTTCGGAATAAATTCCCGTTTAAATTCATTTCCTCCCATACCTTTGCTTACGTTTTCCAAAGCTTGGCATCTTTTGTTTATAAATCCTGTAAACTTTTCCCAACTCGGTAATTCAGAACCTAATTCCATTTCATATAACTTACAAATGTCAATATCTATTCCTTGAAGAATTACATATATTAAGATTGCTTCGCAAAGTGGGTTTGTGTATAATTCCTTTAAAGATACCAAATTACTTTCGATGTTATCAAGGATCTGTCTTAAATTAGACGCGGATTCACATTTGACTTTAGAGCAATTAAATATTTCATTAATATGACACGTAAAAAGCAACCGTGGATTTCAAAACGTTTTTTCAATGCGAATAAACTCATTTACCATTATTAGTTGTTTTGCATTACTCTTGAGTGCTGATTGAAGATAATACAGTATTTTTTTCTGTTCTGATAACTGGTCATTATTATCAATTAATGCCATAAACTGTGATTTGAATGATAACCACTCGGCATATAAACCTGAGAACTCGGGAAGATTAATTGAGGGCAATTTTACTTTACAGTTGCTAGAGGACGGACTACTTTTAACACGTGCAACAGGATTTGAAGTTTTTGAAAAGTAGTTTCTAAAAGAAGTTTTTGAAAGTTGACCTCGCATGTTCCGAGATCAGTTTGCAGTTCATCAAGGCTTGCTTCAAAGGTTAGCAAGTCAGCATCCAAAAGCGTTCTGTAGCATTCTTTGCGTAAATCCTCTAACTATGAACGTAGTTTGTCCACTGTTTGAAGCTTTTGAATAATATCCGTATTATCCACTGGCACTTCATCTTATAAGAATGACTTTATTCTCGTTATCTGCGATTTGATATAATCCCATTTTCTATTAAAGACTGTTAATTGCCGGAGTTCGACAGGAGCCATTTTTTTTAGTTATTCGTTTCGCCTTTCAGATTTTGTTTTAAAACAGTTCGAACTCCATCGGATCGACGTTGATAATGTTTCGTGATATCCGTCGAAATTAGTAGGCTGCTGTAGTTTCGCAATACAAGCTTTAATGTACGGAATTATTTACAATTACAGAGTAATTACAGTTACATAGTTTCGTATCGAGAACAGAAGAGACAGGCTCTCTTCGTGGTTGCCTAGACGATCTCAACTGCTGTGAGAGCGGCGTTGCCACAAACGTTTAAAGAAATAAATGCTAGCGGCGAGAAAAACTTCAAATTCGTAACACCGAACAATCAGTTATTCGTGTTTTAACTCAAAACTTTATTGAGACATCTAGTAGAAGTTTTCATTAAAAAAAGATAGCGACTGTTGCAGTTTCAGAGGATCTAAGTGCCAATCAGTGACCGAGCGATAAAGTCGCTGAATGCTGGTAGATAGTTTTGGGCTCGAATTACGATGAACGGCTCACTGCGTAAGCGTTTTTGGTGTTTTCAACATGAGTAAAGTAAGAGCCAATTTCCCTTAGAAAGTCATCCACGAAGGCAGCCTTCCTTCAGAAGATAATGTGCATCCTCGTGTGCTTTGCTGTGATCGAATAAACCAAACAATCAAATGATCTACATCACCAGTTTCCTCTAGAAGTTTGATTTTCTACAGAGAATTTCGCCTTTCCAGTTTCACATTTATCTGCATTAATTTATACTTTATTAATTAATTTATACTAATTTATACGTAAGAGAAGAAATCGTTTTAGTTCATCCTTTTATTTGTTTAGACACTTGCTTATGTTAATTTAGTGCAAAATGGGTTTCAGCATGAGTTTTCTAATTTCATGATGACGTGCCTGGAAGAAATTGGGTTGTATCTGTAACTAAACTAGGACAGAGGAGAAGTAAAAAATTGTTGAGCAACAACTACTTGATGAAAATTAATTTTCCTTTGCTAGGATTGAACCTTCAGATAATCAGCTAGAGGCATATGCACAGACAAATGGGCACAAAAGGAATATGTTTAATTTTTAAAAATTTTTTTAATATTTTCCGTCAACTATTTTACTGTTGATTATGATCACGTCATAAAAATCCCGAATTGATCATCCGCATCATGAAAAGAAATAGTAAAGAACGTACTGAGAAGAAGCATTAAAGAAGGTGTTATACAAAGCAGTCGAGTAAACATTTATACGTGAAATTGGTTATATCAGAAGTAGCAACACAAGACATTAATTGCGCTTAAAAAGCGTCTTTTTCTAAATACAAATTCTCTTCTATTTCAATTAATTAAAATATCTTATAGGCCTAAGGAAAAGTTAATAGATAAAAGATGAACAATTTTCAAAATACTAGCATTTAAGTTAAAAACATTGCTTAGTTGTATCATTTTATTTTCTAGCAATTTATGTGGAAGAAAATTATATAGCTATTTTGTTTCTTCTACTGCATATGTACTACTGCAATCAAAATTACTCGTACCGTGAATGATTCCATAAAACACAAAATTTTAATATATTCGTCAATATTTACTGCATCCCCTCCAGAATCCTGTACAACTGCAATGCAACTTTTTCTTCCGGTCCTCGAAACATTTTATTTAAGGAGTAATTTTTTTGTTAAATTTTTTCAAGAGTTCCAGAGAATTTGCTTTTATTGTATCAGTAGATTTAAAACAGTCACCATGAAGCGACATTAACAGCCTTGAAAATACGTTAAAATCGTAACGTGCACTGAACTTGAGGATCATATTTTTTTGACTCTTTGGTCAAACATTCACAAAAAAAAAGATATTGTGAACAGGGGGATTATTGTGGTGCAAAATTAGTGAGCTATCTCTGCAAAGGTCAGATCATTCCAAAGAAACGCTGGATGCAAAAGCCTTAAAACATTCAAATTGTATTCTTTGGGTGCAATTGGGTCAGTTGGTAACACCATTACAGTCCAAAAATCACTTCATAACACCACTGCAGTCCAAAAATCAGATAACATTTCTGTGATTTTGACTGACATTGACGTTACCCTACTTCACCTTCAAAGCTAAATTCATTTAATTCATCAGTTATTTCTCTATCGAAAGTGTAAATCAATATTTTATTATCAGTTATAAGGAATTTTAAGTACTCACTTTAATACGGAAAATTGGAATACACTGCTATTTTTGAAAACATTTCAATGATTTTGGAATAACTCTAGGTATGATATGCAAGAATCTGAAATAGAAGTTTTTAAAAGAATCCTCTTTTCATAGAATTTTGTTCAATAATAGTCCTAATTGTTAAACTACGATCTCTAAGCATCAAATTTTGATCGAAGTTGAAGTAGATGGTCTACTCGAGAGAGATTCGTTTTCAACACGTTTTCTACTTTCTTCAAAAATCTTGCAACACTTAAAAGCTCTTGTTTTCGATAAACTGTTATCCTCAAACGCTTTGTTTAATATTTCAAATATTTTTGAAGAAGAAATGCCGACACAAAAATGATTTTTAGATTAAGTTCTTTGTTTTTATATTTGTCTTTTTAAGGAACAGCCAAAAATCTTTATATATGAGAGGCTAATTTATTTGTAAATGATAGAAGAAACATGGCTTACGAATTGCTACCAGATGTCAACAAAAATCGTAATAAAACATTTCTGAAAACACTTTGCAATGGATATCTTGCTCACGCGTATTTCAAATGAGTTATTCTGGATAATGTTTCATCACAATAGTAAACGCAAATTTAAAAATACCGTACAAAGAAGTATTGAAAAATTTGATAACAACAATTCGGCAAAAGGGCTTTATTTTGTCAAGGATACAAGCTGTACAGATAGAATAAAAGTATTCTTACTGTTTGTTATAATGTCTAGAAAGCAGTGATATGTTTGCAGTGTTAATAAAGTACAGAGAGGGCAAATAAAGTTTAAAATAATGATTGAGAATCAGATACGTTTTGGCCATCAGAAGTAAACCAGTAACAACGGAAATTGTTATTTTACCATTGCGCAATATTTGTCAAGTATATATCTTCTAATTGTGACACCATTAATGATATTTAGCACATTAGTAAATAAAGTAGAGCTTTATTTAAATACACTGTGCTTTATTTCAAAGACAGACATTCTTTTGCTGAAAACGAGAAGTACTATGAAGGAAGTGTCTATTTTTAATCAAATTAAATTGTGTAAGCCGTATACTTAATGAAATGATTTAAATTTCAAAGTCTTAGGAGACTTTAATTGCTTTCAACGCATCAAGTAGTAATTAATGTCTGAAGCTTCAATTGGCTGCGATGCAAACTACTATACGGCGAGGTTAACAATGGTACAAATTCCTAATGTCCTTTTACTGTAGATTTTTATCAAACGTTCCTCAGTTTTTGTTCCAGATCTTCGATGCTCCGTAGCACCTGTACTTGATGGCCCAACATGTTCCTTATATATTTAATTGAAGAAACATTTGGAAGCATTGCCGGCCAAGGAAGATTTGAAACAGCATGGGAACACTTCAAATATGCGAGGTGAAAGAAGTAGAACTTTTATCTTACCAAAAAATGGTCATAAAATGAAATAGCATGAAGGCTAATAAGTTAGTTGCAATATCCTATCAATAAATTGCTGGACTGTTAGAACTGTATGCATGACCGCTAAGGGTGACCGGCTATCATACAAGGAAACGTGCGTGTCCATCTTACCAGAAATACTAGCCCTGTACTGCTGCTCATGCAATGCTAGTCCGAGCGCCTTCATACTCAGACATGAAGACCATCTCTGTCAAAAGTGAAGCAAGACTCATCACTGAGAGCAATGCAATTAATTAATTTTTAATAATGCAATTTCAATGTTCTTTATGGAGCCTGAGAAGGAATGATACATGAAATGTTTCTCTCGTAGGAAGTATTGGATGGTGAAAGAACGTGAAAGGTTCTTTGCTTCTATAGCAGCTAGAGTCTTCATGTATCTGGTGCCATCTATAGCACCAAAAGAAAATCCAGGTAGGCGATGGGAAAGATGAGTGTTTCCAACTGCGAGAGAAGAGACTTTTTTGCAGAATTTTTTTTTTTTGCTCCTGATGAAGGGGGACCCGTTTTGCCCTCGAAATCGCTTGGAATTTTATAAAATCTACGCCGAATACAAGGCTGTCGATTTGCTTGTCTTATTTTATGTGAGAGAAGAGTCAACTTCCAGGTGGCGAGGTCCAGTCGAAACAACACAGCATTTAAGAATTTGCATCGTGAAGAGTCACACGTAGTTAGGCTTCCTGTGAAATCTGTCAGATGACAAATCCTTGTTGCCGTAGAAGTGTGTACGGACGAATGAAAAAAAATCGTTCACTAAGATTTCGTAATTTAGAAGTGCGGCGAATTTGGCTGCTGCTTTGCTGTAGAATTTTACATTAAGCTTGTTTAGGTATTTCTTTATCGTGTAAATTTTCAAATCCTGGTGCAAATTTTGGTTTCGTATGAAGTAGGGAGTATCAGTGATAATCCGATTGTCATAATATGAAGTTGTTAGCTGTTTTATAGTTGACATTTGCCCAGCAGAAGCGAACGCTATGATCGAATTTAATTAGTTTGTCACAAAACTTCAACCATTCATCTACTCGGAAAAGAAATTTTTGGGCTAGATTTCTTGTTCATCGCATTATTTTTTCTGAAACCTTCAATTTTTTTCCTTTTTTCAGAGTGTAGTTGCTGTGAATACATTTAGAATTTGATTGGTATTTTGCCTACAAACTGAACCTCCAAAAGATGGTGACCAATAATTAAAACTCAACGCTTAGCAGCAATTATCAAAAGATTTTTAATCATCAATTGTAGCTGATACACTAAAGAATATCAACAAATTGCATAAAATGAAACTTTCATTATATTTACTTTAGCACTTTAATACATTTACTTTACAACATTTAGAGATCTATAAATTTAAAATAAATTAAATAAAAGTCTATAATTTTACATATCATACATATTTAGCTATAAAATTTTTCTCTGATTTTTTAAACAGTTTTCTATCTCAAATATCAAATAATGATCACCAACACCTTTCTTAACTTACTTTGTTACTATAATATATTCAAAAGTTATATTTGTAACTTTTTCTATCATTTTCTATAATAATCTTTTTTTTTTTTTTTTTTTTTTTTTTTTATTTTTTTTTTTTTTTTTTTTTTGCTTGCATCTACGAAGCAGAGCATGAAAAGTACTGAAATTTCTAACATGCATTACAGTAAAATTCCATAATAGACTTTATTGCTGAGAAAATACCTTAATCATTTTCTATACGCCTTGTATTTGATATTTGAGTATAACGTTCTGTTTCGTAAAGTAAAATTTCAGTTTAAAGGATGCTGATTTGAGAAATTCAGAAACTGAGAAAAGTGGAAACAGAGAATTAAGGAATATTCAACAAATCATTGCTACAATATCTTCTAAAAGCTGTGCCAATAAATAATACTACATTACAAAGAAGGTATTTAAAAGGTTAAATAATTATAAGGTTGTGTTTTTCAAATGTCGAATTTTTATGCACTTAGTTCTGAAACTTTTAAGACGCTTTGTATAATGTTATTTACAGAACTTATTTTTTAATTTTAATAAGTGAACAGGAGTTAACAGCAAGTATAGATACTTGAAAAAAAAACTGGAGAACTGCATAAATCTCATTTCTCTTAGTATTACTTATTAAGAATAACTATCAGTTCTTCTGTTATCAGCTATCTTAGCCAGCCCAAAGATAAACTTCATGTCTGAAACATTTATGGACGTGAACACATTTATTTTTAGTAGACTTCCATCCTTCAAAACTGCTGCATTTCCGAAATTTAAATTTCCAAATATAGGACTGCTTTTTCGGCTTTTGAATACAATCCTTTGCATCTGTAACCGAAAAATAAATTTTACACCATTCCTATTTTTTTCCGAATTCATCAAATAGGAGCTTAGTTTTTTTCCTCATCTTACACAATTACTTTTATAACAAGAACTCCAGATCTAACATTTCGCTTGAAGGTCATTTTCTTTTATTCTATTTTCCTCTTTGGCTTCATATAACACAGGAAACTGTTAAGCAGTATAATTGAAGGAGCTACGCTAACGATGTAGGCTTCCATTACCAATTCCCTTTATTTATTTTTATCGCATCTTTTCTTTGTGGAGATGAATCCATTGCCAGAAACCAAGAAAGAACTCCAAAGATAGAAAAATCTAGAGACTATGTCTGGAAGGGTAGAGGCATAATACCATAAATAATGAAAAATCTCCCCCAATAACTGCTCTTTCCCGCTTGTTATAGCTCCTGGTATATTTCAGATATTTAGATGATCTCCGTAAACTAATGTTTCCTACATTACGTGGAATTTTTTAATTTCCTATATACTTATATTCTTGTTTAGGAAATTTTAATGGAATTAAAGTACAGTAATTACAATGTTCGCCAAATCGTAGTTTAGGCCTAATTTTAAGGTTGGCATTTTATCAGTTTGGTTAAAATAAGCCATATAATTTTTTTTTATTTTTATTACTAATTTTTTTTACTTTTTCTCGTGCCAAAATTTTTCTGCTGCTGTACACTAAAATTATTTGTGTAAAATCCCATGTAGTATTTTTGGCGTTACGAACTGCTAGTAAGGCTATTTTTGATCCACTAAAATTTGTACGTTATATTAAATTACTGTGCGTGCTTATCATCCTTGTGACACATCAAGTATTGCAATTACAGGAGACATAAGATATGTAATTTTCCTTCTAGGCAGCTTGGCAAATAGCCAATGCCTAGAATATTGTCATTCGACGCCATGTAATGCTTATCATTTATCTATCAAATTATTAACTGCACTATTTAACGATCATGGATTTAAAACCAATAACAGCTTGTAGAGTCATTAGAATAATTTTGAAGCAGGAGTCATGAAAGATGAGCAACGCCTTCGCTGGGAATCGAACCAGGGACCTCTCGGTTACGCGTCCAGCGTGCTGACCACTACACCACGAAGGCATGCGAAGAAAATGGAAGAAATACCTTATAAGCTTTTCTCAATTGCAGAAATGACAGTTTTATTTCTTAATTATATTGTGGGGTTCCACCCTTTTATTTCTCAGTTAAATGTGGTGAACCTCATACACAGGTAAGCGAATAATCGCTTGAATGCGTGAACAGAGACGTAAGACTACCCTTTATTTCTCAAAATAAGATTTAACCCAGTCGGCTCCTATCTCAGAGCGTACAGCAAAGCCTCCACTTAATCTTGAACTCAAGGTAATAAGAACTAAAGCTTAACTAATGCTTAACTAAAAAGATATAGCCGAAGCTATCAGGATTCTAAGTAGTTCGCTCCTAAATCTCAATTAAGCAGGCGAAGCTATCAAGGGTCTGAAGTAATGCGGAGCTCAGTAATAGCTTAGAGAGAGACGTAGCCCAAAGGCAGACGCGCGGTAGTCAGAAACTCTGGGTCTGTAACGAAGTCAGTGAATCTTCGACCTAAATACTACTCTTACTCATATGCATTAAACGCGATTCTGAAAACACATTCTGTTAGGAAATTGTAAGCTGAAATTAGAAAGGATAGGAAAGTGGCATTAACTAAAGTTAACTATTAAAAACTTAGGATAAACCTTACAATATGTCCAAATGATACAATTTAAATACATTTAATTTATAGTACTACAAACATTTAACAACTATGAGCCTTTTAAATATTATTTTATTTCATGAAATATGCTTCTACTGCCATCTTGCATATCTCAATATAGAATAAATTAACATTTTTCCCATTTATTTATTTATTTTATATTTTTTATTAAATTTAAATTAATTTTAATTTAAACAATCATAATTTTTATTAAAAATGATGCATTTTCAGCTTTGTAATCCTTTAGCATCCAAAAGTTTTGTCTTTGTTGTAACAATTTAAGCAAAATCAAAATTCTAAATCTAGAATGCTCTAATCTCCATACTGCTTTCGTTAACCTCAGTTTATAATGTTTTAATCTAAAGAATGTCATTCCTCTTTATTTCAATTAAATTAAAAGCAAGTAACTTAAGGCAAATAAATTGTTAACTTTAGATTGAAAATCCAGCAAGGACCTTGAACAAATGATAAAATGACTAGTCTGGATTTTTTAAAATGACAAGAGACCTGTGTAGTATACATTAACGATTCCATTCGTTCATGCGAGTATGACAGTGACAGTCTAGATTTGGAGATTTCAAAACAGTAAAAATACATTTTAACTTGTTTCAAAATATCTTTAATTGTGGCCGTTGTTTCGTTTGAAGGAAATGTTTTTCAATCTCAGGAACCTTATGCAACAACTTACGTTCTTCTGTACAGTTGGTGCCAAACTGACAAGTTCCCATGACATCCAATCGAAAAAAATCTTTTTAGGACTTTTGTTTAATCAGCTAGATTATCCTCTTCAGTTGGAGCACCCGATAGTAATCACCATCTCCTCCACTAGACGCCAAGGAAGACTCATGTGTGCACTTCCATGAAGGCAACAGGCAGACAGCCATAGTGTGTTTCTTCCGCATTTAAATGAACTAAACCAAGCAATATACATGTGGATAGAATCGCTACTCATTAGTAGTCAGAACCGTGTTCAGATACAAGCAAACGAACTGCTGCCTGTGTATTTTTTTATGTGTTTGCCATGTCTAACGTAAATGAGATTCATTTTCCTTGAGTGAGTCTTAGATAAGAGCATTCGTCCATCAGGCAGATATTCCTAGAGAATTTTACGATAATTCAAATAATTGAATCCAATCTTTCAATTAATAATACGAGTCGGACGCCATTAGTAGGGCATATTGCCACTGCATGGGTCAAGATGATTAATAATATTTCGATTATCATTTAACTTGCTTCATCGTGGTTGAGCTACTGGCACCATGCAGTATTTTGGATCTTTAATTAATATGTTGCTCACCGGAGGTTTACCTTCCATACTAGTTCCAGCACATCGCTTTTCTAGAAAAACTTGCTTGTTACATCTCGCACCCTTGAGTCAAGTAGAGCTTTATGAACACATTTGAAGAAATATCTCAGATTTTCTTCTCGATTTTAAAATGAATGAGAAAATATCTGTATTAAATCCATGTCCAAGATTTTAATTACTGCTTTTTAAAACCATTTGCATGCATTATCTTTCACGACAATGATATATTCTTTTGAGCTTCAGTACTTGTTATACATAAATTCAAGTTTCCCTTTACACACTGAAGTACCAAGCCTAGTTGTGCACTTCTATTAATTCCATTCTGCAGGTTAGTTTCTGTAAAATACGTGAAACTTTATAGCTAATTGATGGAAAGAAGGAAATGACAACAGAATTTTTATAATCTCCTAAAGCAAGAGTCTGCCTTTTGGTGTGTTGAGATGAGAATTTTTAACTGCTTGATTAATAATGTTGGGTGAAAAGCCCCTATCAATATAGCTTTTGCTTTTAAATAATTTAGTTTTTCATCAAGGGATAGTCTTCATTTCCTATTGGTTGCGGTGTAAATATTCTCAGCTATCTTAAACAACCAAAGTTTTGTTTGGAATCTCACTTTTTCAAGAAAAGCTGTAATACATACCTATTTCGTCTATTGTTCTAAGTTGTTAAAATCTGAAAAATATTTTAAGAAAATTGTTGATAATTTTCTTCATTAAAGGCAAATGATAATAATAAAATATACCAAATTTTGAACAGCTATAAAATTGTTGACATATTTAATTATATTACTCATATTAGTATTTCAATGCGATTTTTACACTTTTACCAAGAAAATCAGGAAAAATATTTCGCAACTTCTTTCAATTGAAAATCGACCCATTATATGTCGCTACTGTCAGATACAGTAGAAGTCCGATAATCCGGCACGTTCGGGACCGGCTCGGTGCCGGACTACCGAAAATTCCGGTCTATCGGGCGGTAATTATAAGAACAATTAGGTTAATAATTAAACTAAAAATACAGTATCCAAATACATACAACAAAGTTTATTTTACATTTCATATAATGTATGTACACGTACTGTAAAACATATTTCACTTAGATTTAAAAAAGTCACGAATGTCTTTTTGTTTTCTTGACTTTTGGCGTTTAGTATAAAATTTATTTCTAATGATATGGAATTCAATAATTTCTGAAGCACTGTAGCTAGTACTAGCCTCAGCAAAAGAGATAAACTTATTTAGTGATTCTGCAGCTTCTGCCCAGCTGATGTTTTCCTTTTCTTCCGTTTCGGCATCTGAGTCATTTTCTTCAAGATTTTGAGTAGGCTGAGGGTTTACTACAATGTTGATAATGTCCTCATCGGTTAGTTCTTGTTCAACAGGCTCATTCTCGTCGATTAAAAGCCACTCCTCTACCTCATCTTCAGGCAGGTTTTTCAAGGGATTGTCAGTACTTCTAACGACATCCAAAACTTTGGTCAGAGCGTCTTGATGGTTTTCTTCCTCATCAGTCTGTAGAGTTAGGTCAGATGCAGGGTTTGCAGCTGGCCAAAGTTTTCTCCAGCATTTTTGGAGTGTTGTATTTTTTACCTGGTTCCAAGACTGTGCAATAGCATAGACGGCATCTTTTACTGTAAACTTTTTTTGAAAATCAGTCACGTCACAGTCGGCATTTAACAGGCCTTGAATAAAAGACCTTCTATAAAAGCATTTAAAATTTTGAATAACCCCTTGGTCCATGGGTTGAATCAAAGATGTTACGTTAGGTGGGAGCAGAGTAGCAACAATATTTCCAGAAACTAACTCATCTACTGGCGGATGGGCTTTGCAATTGTCCAAAAGAAGGATGGCTTTAGTATCTTCTGGTAGACCAAGGCTTTTGAATGATTCCTTGACCTCAGGCACAAAGTGGTGAAAAAACCAGTCTTTAAAGAGGGCGGCAGTTATCCACGCATTTGATTGAGCATCGTATTGGACAGGCAAGTGTGTAACATTCTTAAAAGCCCTGGGTTTTGCAGATTTACCTATCACAAAAGGGGTCACTCGGTGGTTTCCAGACGCATTAGCACATAGCAAAACGGTTAATCTGTCTTTGTTTTTTTTAAAACCCTTGGCTGCTTTTTCTCCTCCCCCAGCTAGTGTAGATGTTGGTAAACATCGCCACAATAGCCCTGTTTCATCAGCATTGTAAATCTGTTCAGGTGTTAAATCATTATCAGCCACGATTTTCTCAAACTCGTCTTTGTATTTTTCTGCAGAGTTTTGGTTTGCTGAAAGGGTTTCTCCAGTTACATCAAGTCTTCGAATTCCATGCCGAAACTTAAAGTTTCTGAGCCAACCATCAGAATAATTACATTCACTTTCAGCAACTCCTAAATCTTGGCCGAATTTCTTTGCCTTTTCAACAATCATTGGCCCTGTTACCGGCTTTCCTTCAGAACGTACTGCACTAAACCATTTGAACAATACACTATCTAGCTGTTCCAGTTTTGGTTTTTTTAATGTTTTTCTAGAAGCCAATTTTTCAGTTGTTACCGATTGAGAAGCAAACTTCATTAGTTCATCTTTTTGTTTTTTAATGTCATAAATAGTTGATGAGCCAATATTAAACTCATTCATTAAAACATTTCTATTCTCGCCTTTTTCTAGCCGTTTGATGATTTCTAGTTTCTGATTGAGAGTCAGTGTTACGTGTTTTCGTTTCTCTCCTTTTGAACTCGAAGGCTTAGGTTTTGAAAACATGGTCACTGTACAGTTAGAACGAAAATCACTTTTTTTATAAACAGTTTCAAAAGTTACGTTTACTGCGATGTGAAAGGACACAAAACAACAACGCACAAAAAAATGGCGAAGACGCTTCGTGATTGATTAACGGAGCTGCACTGCACCTGAATTTGTTGTGACAGCTGAGACTAGCCGGCCGCTAATTGTTTCCGAACAATACCGAGCGCTTCCGGATGATCTCGAACTACCCCGAAAACTTCCGAATAGCTCTCGACCGGTTTTATTTGCTTTAAAGACACACTTTTGGAGAAAACCAAAATTTTTACAATTTTCCGGAGCGATGCCGGACTATCGGGCATTTCGGACTGTTGGATGCCGGACTAATGGACTTCTACTGTATAACTATAATAGTTCTGATATTAGATTTAAAACAGTTCTCTATATCTGACTATCAGTAGATAATTAATTTATATAACATATACGGACACATATTTACTTTTTTGCATCAGATGAAAAAATAACTATACATGGATCTGTAGTTTATTTCCAAGGTACATTTCTCTGTTTACCACTTCTAACGAAACACTGAAGTAAAATCTTTGAATTTTTCAAGTTTATTAAGAATTATCGTGAGGATCATTGAAGATGGAATCAAACCACGAAAATGAGTTTTCTTACTTGTTGTTCTTTAGATTAAAAGGTTTTGTTTTATTATATTGAAGGATTTTATTTTCGATACATTATTAGATTAAAAGATTTTGCTTTGGTATTTAATGAGATACAAGGATTTTGTTTTCGACACTTAAAGATCTCGTATTCTTCAGCAAATTAAGAAGCTGATCCCATTTCCCTTTTAATAAGAGAAATTCTTGTACTAGGAATAGGATTTACTATTTAAGTAGATGATATTGTAGAACTCCCGAATTGGCAAGAGTGGAAACTCGTGCCAACGAATTTCGAGAATTTCAGAGAAAGTGCGGTAGAAGAATCTGAGGAATCCACCGTTATGCATACAGAAGAAAATTATAATGAATGACTATTTGAAATTCATCGAAAATTGCATGAACCCTTAAATCTTATCGAAGCTGTGCGGAAGAGCTTTAAAATTAATAATTATATTCTGATAAATGAATACAACAAAAAAAGAGGGGAACAAAAAGTGTCATCTTCTGCTGTGAGGAACTGCTGCTACAGAAAGAAAAAAAAAGCGTTAAGGTTTTCATCTAGCCTTTTAAGTGTGTATCTTTTATCACAACATAGTCCTCTTATTTTATAAATATGATGCCAATTATACGCAGTTGAGTACCTTCATACCTTGCAAAACAATTTCAAATAATTATTAAGTACAGTTGAATGGGGAGATCTTGATTTTTTATAGTGAAAATTAACTATTCAGTACAGAATTCCATACTTTGACAAAGCGCTTCTACAACCACTTGCATTGAATTCTATCATCAGTCTACAAATAAATTACTTCAAAAGTTTATTGTATTTAAAAATGTGTGAAAAGAAGTTTCCTTAAATATCATAAAGAGTGGAGAAAAATTAAGCATTCATGATGCTGATATCATACGGTTTATGCATATATTAATGGCTTAAATTTAGCCATCAGAGCCTACTGAGAAGAGCCAAGTTGTGACACTTCTCAAGTTTGAGTGAAATCATAATTCTACGTGGCGCCTCAAATAAGATGAGCTCCCATATTTTAACTAATGTGGAATTATTTTTCATTGTTTAAATTAATTTGCACATTTTATTGATTAATTTATTAATTATTTACTTAAAACTATATTTTTATTTAATTATAATTATTAATATTGTTATTATTTCCTTTATTTATTTTTTTTTCATCTTTTCTGACAGCCTTCCATACTGCTCTGGGGAGCATTCAATATTAGAAATTAAGACCCGCATCATTTGATTCAGAATGCACGACTTCTTCCTTTAAATAAGCTAATGAACATCTTCAACGCTTATAACAGTTGTTTAGTTCATGAAAAATGTTGTGTCGTAGAATTGAACTTCAAATGCATTTTAAAATAAAAATTTGAGAACATTTAAGAACTTACAAAAGAAAGGATAAGGAAATGAACTGGAAGAAAAGAGTTAGAGAAATATTTTGAAACAAATACTCAGCTATAATGTAGTTTTCACTTAGCCGTTACCAAGCAATGGAATGGTTTCTGAAACTGCTAACTGTAATTTTTTTAACAATTTGTTCCTTGAGAAACAGATTTATGACAACCAGAATTATTTCTTGATAATTTTATGACAACCAGAATTATTTCTTGATAATTATATTACAGATATAAAGCTAAGTAATTATTTTTGAATTGCTTAATTATTTCTGCTTTATTTTTGAAACCCAGGAAGAAATAAACCCGAAACTTTAACAATGAGTATGTCTAAACTGTTGATACCTAATTATTATTTGTATAAGTCTTTATTTCAGATCCAATGAAGACAAAAGTGGGTTCATTAAAAAATTTGCATTACCAGAGCTTGAAATCTTAACTACTCATTTAGCAAACTTACTGAGCATTTTACCAGATAAGTTATGAAAGCCCACTGCCACTAATCCCTTTCTCTTCGTACTGGAAGTATAAATATATTTCTTTTCATCCCCAACTTTTTTATAAAGATTAAATCCTTATTAAATTAGAAATAAGCTATAAACTCTTAATCTATCAATCTGTAAACCATGAGCTACAGCTGGCAGTTTCTAAATCATAAGCTGTGTTAATATATGCATCGATTTCTAATTTAAAAATGCTTATTTTTATAAACTAACATTGGATATATAAGAAAATTAGAGAGAGGTAAAATTCGAAAGCTACGATTGAAGGCACTCCTGCATGTTTTTAATTATTTCAATGAACATCAATTCGTTATTTCAGTACATTCAGTACAAAAAATAATGAGAAAAAGGAAATTTGTCAATAACTTCGAAAATTTTAAAGTATTGACAGGTTAATACTACCTATTAGGCCACGAGAATTACTAGTTGGCCTCGGCCTCATTTTACTCCTATTCAGTCGCATGTATTCATTCCACAATGTAATTTACATCACATTGCGATAAAGTGGATAGGAAACTAAGAAAAGCTAGCCAGGAATCTTGAAACAGAAAGGGAGAAAGACAAAAGTGATATGAAATTTACCGAAAAGGTTTCAAGGTAAATCTCATCAGAGGTACAGATAAATAATCATAATAATCTGCACAAAAGGAAACCTGTTTTATAATTAAATTAGGCATATAAATGCATTATGCGTGGTATTTAAACAATGCAATATACAAACGAAATATGCAAAAACTACGAATATTTACTAATAATGCGATAAAAATACACACAGATATTTTTATTAACTTTTAATAATACAAATAAAAAGAAAAGAAATAGTTTTCAAATAGCCCAATTTTGTTTGTTACAAAATTTAACAAATAAACGCTTTATGAAATTCTTGATGTCCGTTAATTTTTTTGAACAATTTTTTACTTTTTCTCTCCGTTAATTTTTTTTCAAACAAAAGTATAGACTCAAGAGATTTGAATACATTTCTAATTTTAGAAGTACAAGATGTAAATCACTCGTACAATTACGCTCCGTAGAAAATCAATCTAAAAACAAACATTTCACTTCATATTTCATCAAAACCTGGTAAACAAAATTTAAATATTAGAGATATAATTGATGCAGTTTTTTCAACTAATCGGTGTTGTTTTCAAACATCCATCTACTGACTTACCTTCATTACTGATAATTACAGATTCTGAGCCTCTTTAAACAAACAGGAATTTTCCTACTCTGCACTGAGGTTGACTTAAATCTATTACATATCACAAGCGGAGTATTATTGCCAATTAAAGTAATGAGCAAGTTTAATAGAAAATAACCACAACCTTTAATACTATCATTTGTTAGCATTGTTAATATAACCAATCAATATAAAAGCACTTTTTGATGATTTTTCTTAACATTTTACATTAAAAAGAGTTTTATAAAAGTTCAGGAATTTCGCCTAGAAGATTCCAGGTCTATTTATCATTTTGCATATTATTGTTTACTTTTTTTATATAGATTTTTTAATTACTCTTCTTTGATATATTAATTTCTTTATTTCTTGCTTCTTCTATTGCCATAAAGGAAGAAGAAGAGGAAAAAATTAATTTCGTTTTCTATATAATGGTAAAATTAAATTAACAAAAAATAAAAAAAAATCTGAAATGTTTCAGATTTTAAATTACGTCCAAAGGGACGTTTATTTAACATTTTGTGTGTTACCTTTATTTGTTAAATACCATGTTCTTCGCACTTAAACCATAAAATTCAGTTCAACAGCAATATCGCAAAATAATTTTAAATTGAGCATATCTTTAGAAATTTCGGTACACGCTCTCACGCGCTGGAGATAAAAATGTTTTTCTGTACAACGTTGGTATTGCTGGCTTTGAAATCTTTGAGTTTGTTAATGAAAAATTCGTTAAAGTTTTAGAGAATATTGTTACGAATTTCACATTTATTTGGCTATTTATTTAGAACTGTAATTAAAATTCCTTTTTATTTTCCCGTGCAACGCACGCAGACGATTTTTGAAGAGAAAGCTACGTCAAAAAAAAACATGCATACATTTATGCAGATTTTTCATTTTTTTAAATTTAATGCAGAGCGAAACATTTAGTGGCAACAATTTGAAAAGTGATACGCCGTTTTTGTGTTTCCGACGCAAAATCGCAAAACGAAAGTAATAGTCCTTCGGGACTAAATCCCTTTGGACTAATAATAATGAAAATAAATATTAATATTATACGAAGGAATAGGAACAAAAAAATTACTTTTGTTAATATTTCTACGTGAAATTCATTTTGAGGTATAAATAAGTTTAAACTTGGTGTAAGGGTATTAACCCTCTTAAGAACATTGAGACGTATGTCTATTTCTACCTCTAAAGCTATGTACAACTTTCTACCGTAAATCGGTGTTGGGCTTAATATTTATGAAACGATATTTGATACCACGTCATATATTCAAATTCCACAATTCATATTAAAATTATGCAGCTGTCTTCTGTAGTCCATCAAGATAACTACTGAATAGTCGAAACTTGTTATTCGATTTTTTTAAATGTTTGCGAGGTCCTTGAATAAATTTAGTATTTATCTATTTGTTTATGCTTCAAACACTGATGCGATAAATGCGGAAAGGTACGACAGGCATTGAGTTCTATGCTCTAAGCCAGTGATTCTCAAACACTGCGCCGCGGCACTTGTGTATGCCGCCAAATTTTAGAAATGTATATAGAAAAAATTATAATGGGTTTAATTCTAGTATACAGTACACACGTGAGTTGGTGAAATTCGGTTTTTAAGACATTAATGTGCGCGCCAACTGATTTATCCAAGCCGATTTTGGTGTATTGGAGGAGAGCGTATTTCGGAGCATTTTCGCCCATGTTCAGTGCATAATTTAAATTGAGAAGTTCTGATTGGTGCAGATATGAGACTAGCTTACTTATCAGACATTTCTGTTATTTTGATTAACATAAATTCAAGTATGCAAGGGCCGAAACAAAATGTATTAAACTCAACAGATAAAGAGGTGGGATTCCAAAAACAAATAACTTTATGTAAGAATAAAGCTCAGGAAGGTAATTGTATAAGTTTAAGTCAGTCCCAAAAGATTTTAATGAAATTATTCATAAAATTGTTATTGACCATTTGACAACATTAGAGGAGAGGATTATTCATTATTTCCCAAACTTAGATATAACAACATTTTATTGGGATCGTAATCCATTTCTGATAACGAATACTTATGTACACTCTTTTGCTAAAAACATCGAAGCACCTTGAAGGAAGCGGTTGTTTTTGATAATATTTAATGTGTGTAAAGCTCATACACAGGTAATAAAATGATTAAAACATCAAGGTCATAGCACCTGTTCACGGCTCACAGTCACACTTTGAGTGTTCAAATTAGTAGTTGGTCGAACCGCGCCTGGCGGCAATGCATGCTTGAATTCGTCGAGGCAAGGAGTGGTAGAGGTTCCTGTGTCATCCTGCAACATATTTTGCCAGGCATTCATCAGTTGTCTCTCCAGATCTGCGATATTTTGTGGCGCCCGAATCACGTTCCAGAAAATGCTCGATAGATCTGCTGACCTTGATGGCCAAGCAAGAGTATCAACCGCACGGAGACAGTCCAGAGATATGCGAGCAGTATGTGGCTTGGCATTATCTTGTTGGAAAATGGCCTCAGGATGACGTGCCATGAAGGATAATGCAACCGGTCGCAGGATGGTATCAACATAGCTTTGAGCTGTTGAAGATCTACAGAGGATGACTAAAGATGACCTGCTGTTATAAGAAATAGCGCCTCACACCATCACAGCAGGGGTTATGGCTGTATGCGTTTGTAAAACAAAGGCTGATTGAAACCGCTGTCCTCGTCCTCTCCAGACACGAACACGGGGGGTCATCTGCTTTAAAAGTGAAGCGGGATTCAGCGCTGAACGCTATACGATGCCACTCCAGACGACTCCGCCGATGTTGTGGGGTCAAAGCGAAACATCTTGAAGGCCTCTGTGAGCGTAACCCGGTCTCAGACAAGCGCCGTGAAATGGTGGACGGTACCACGGGTGGTACAGACGTGGCTGTAATGCGTTGAATAGTCGGCAATGATATCGTTGGGGTGCTTCGGACCTGGCGAACAATCATCCTATCTTGCTTCGCTTTTGTGCTACTTGGCCTTCCAGAGTCTTCATTTCGTCGGCAATTTCCTTGTAGCAACCATTGCTACCAACATTTTTGCATAGCAGCGTCTGTATGCTTGGGGTGGCGGTCTTTTGCTCGGTACCCAGCTTCATGCAACCCTACAATGCGACCACGTTCGAAGTCGTTTAGTTGTCTGTAAGGTCATCGGTATCGTCGTAATGACATCTTTAATTGCTTCTTTACCGGAATTGCAATGGCAGCAACAAAAAAAGATAAATTTTCCTCCTCTGTTACTGGTTTTATACTTTGCGAATTGCGCGCTATGTTTGCAATTCGTGTTCATTTGCCTTGAAACTTTGATCATTTGCATGTTCGATCAAGATGTTTTTGCATATCAAATTTCGTCACGATCGCAAAAGTCCTTCTTGGTGCTTCGATTTTTTTTTTTTTTTTTTGCAAAAGAGTGTACTTGAGTTAACTTTGAATGAAGAAGAAAAACTAATTTCGCTTTCTAAATAATCGAGATTTAATTTTAAAATATTCAGAAGAATCAATTAATTCATTTTGGATTAACATTAGATGCGATTATCTCATAATGGCCAAAAAAGCTTTAAAAATATTATTACAATTTTCTACATCTTATTTGTACGAATTCGGATTTTCAATATTAACCAACATAAAAAGGAATACAAATCGAGACTGTTAAATGTAGAAGACGATATGAGAGTAGCTTTGTCATGTTCATGAACAAATATAAATGAAACATGAAGCTCAAATTTCTTATTAAAAGTATTCTTATTATTAAAAGTATTATTCTTAATTATTATTGTAATTAATCCCTTAATAAAGGTACTGTTTTTGTAGTACATATTATTTTATTTTACATTCAAAATTACTATCACAAACAATTTTACACAGTGTATTAGGTAAATAAGCAACTTTTAACTTATCTTTTTCTTTGTGTGCCGCTAAATTTTGAAATCGTTAAAAGTGTGCCGTGAGAAAAAGAAGGTTGAAACTCATCGCTCTAAGCTCTAACAGTAAGTTCTAAGCTTTCTAATACCTTGCAGAATAAATACTTAGTTTTACTAATAGTTATTTTGTGTTAATTATTTTTACTGTCTTTTCGCTTTCCATTTGCCTGCCAAAATGCTAATTTCTAATTCCTGCATATTCAACTGAAGAAGAAAAGAGGCAGTATTTAAGCGAAGATTTTAGAAGATAGAAACAGAAGTTATTCCGCCTGCTGGAAGCCACGTTTGCTATTTTATTCTCTTGAGAGCTGGTTATCTGCGGCGTTGCATTGTTCTTGCCATTAGACTTCTCATGCCGACTTTAGGTATTTGAGCCAACTTGTACTTCTTGTGTCTGTGTAGCCCTTAGGCTAACCTACGATTAACTTAGCTTTAATTTCAATTCTCCTACTTTTTGAGTTAAGCCATAAATGCTGGCTGGTTCTGTATGCCCGAGCAGTGCCTTCTGTTAAACTTTTTATCTGAGTTAAATAAAAGGGTCTTCTATCCTCTTCCCATGTTTCTGTCTTAATTTCAAAGGCATTGTGATAAGCCGCTTGAGTTCTCGCAGTCAGTGTTACCAAAAAAAAAGAACTCTCTACAACCTTAATTTAAAATACATTTCTACGAGTGGAGAGTGCTTGGTTGAAGCCATAAGGTAAAACGAAGTTTAAACTACTAGGTATTGGAATTTTTATTTTAAATGATACCATATACGTAATATCAATATATAACCAATGACTCTGCCAAATATTTTAAGTCTCTAGGTATAAACTCTCTTTAAGTTTACTGGATTTTTGCTGCTGCAGTTTCATTTGAATACCACAATCTCAAATCAGGATCATAAAAACTAGCTACTGAAAACTTTTAACAAATCCTTTTAACATAAAAGACGTTTTAAAGTCGGTGTTCTGTAACCATACACTACAGATAATTTAATGACTATTAAATTAAATGAATTCTTTGAATAATCTGCCGAAATCTACATCTCTATCATAACAGAGTAGGTAAAGAACCGTAACGATTTTCCTTTAATCCGAGCAAACACTTCAGATTTAGGCATCCAAGCATCGCGTCATTTAGAAAGACAGAGCTGAACCCATGCACTGAATACTTCGAATACTAAATGCTATTAAAAGTCCTTACCCTAATGAAGCTTATATTCCATGCGCAATTGAATTGTAGCACTGAAGCAACACAACGCGAAGGAGATGCAACAGATGTAGCGTAACAGATTGCATACCTTTTTAACCGCAACGATTCATCGAAGCAGGGAATAACTTGTTAGCTGCTTCCACATATTCTTAAGGAATTTATCGAAATGACAGCAGGAAGACTGCGGATGTCCTTCGAGAGAAAAGGCTTAAATTCAAAACGGTAGAAACCATCTGACTAGAAACTATTACTGAATTGAATTTTGGGAAATGAGAACTGATTTAATAAATATATTAATTATGTGTTCAGAGTATAAGCGGCTTAACTCTGTCTGAGACAGTTTTGAATAAACGATTAATTATCTATATACTAAGAGTGCCAAAAACCTTTATTCATCTTATATTACAAGAAACTATCGCATTACTCTGTGTATGAGCTTGTGCTGTGAGTGGTAGCGTGTCCAACTAACGTACTAAGGTATGTGGTTCGAATGCCGGCGAAGACCCAGTTGATGTCCACGTTTCTCAATTCAAAAGTTCTAATGTCTCTACAAAGTATGCTAATGGGTATTCGGATATATTAAAGATTTTGAAAACAATTAACATGAAGACAGTGACACATAAAATACAATTTTAGTAAAAATAGTTTGGAATTTGTTTGTACTTTGAACATGTCCTATCATATAACAATCTTACTACACATATTATCAAAAACATATATTCATCATTTTTCTCATTATATATCTGATTCTTTGAAATTTGTCAAAGACAAATAGCATGAACTGATTACTTTAAATGTGAACGATACATATAGAAAAATATAAAGAATATGAAGCAGGCATCTTTTTTTAAATGTCTCATTACATCTACTGTTGTAGAGTGACTACTTTTTTAAGTTATATTAGAGTTGGAAGAGGTTTACTTCACTTGAGCTTATTACATGCCTATCTGATAAAATCTGCTATTTCAGTTGAAACGTTCTGTAAATTTTATCGCAAATTCGCTACTCTTCTAAATCAAACCTACCTACGTTTTAGGCATTGTAACTGATGTAACCTAAATGGTACAATTTAGACATAATGTTTACTATTTAGGTCTAAATAATAATGTTTACCATTCGCATTTCGAATGCTGTATTGCTTATTGCTACACTGAAGAAAGTTTTCCTTCTGCATTCATCTACAGTTAAAGAGTGAATACATTATTTCTTGCGATTGCCGAATCCGATGAAAGCAAAATGTACACTGCCGCCCCCCCCCCCGAAAAAAGGGAGACATTTCTATATCTCTGGTTGCACTGAACTGATTGACGAAATTCAAATTTTTCATGTCTGGAAAGCGCGACTTAGGATATGTATTAGATTTATATATAGCATTGTTCTAACATAGGTATTTTGACATAAAATGGATCTTTTTCTAAAATAACATACCATTTTTTTTCATATTTCTATTCTACAACTCAAATTATGCTTAAATATTAAATTTTGTAAAATTTGGTGCGAAATTTACAGAGAAATTCAAAAATTTAACTTGGTGAATTTTTTTCAGTTTGAGCCAAGAATAATTCATTTGCCGAACTTCTTCATACATAGCAACCTACTTTCCTATCCTTTCCATTGTGCAGAAAAGGGAAAAAGTCACATCGTTCCTACTTTCAAGTAATTTTAGCAAAGTGCGTAAACCACATTAGATGTAATTATCGCTTTCAACAAATATGTCAAATTTCAAAACGCGCCAACATATAAATTCACGTATATCGTCGAAAATCTTGAATAAAAGGCTCTAATATTTTGCAGGCATACTTAGAACTGCATTTACTTTAAGTTGCTGGTAAAAACTGTACAGATTATAATCCAAATTTTTTTCCAAAAATTTATAAAAATTATTTAAAAATACAAATCATAAAAAATGGGGGAACCTAAATTTATTTGGAGTGAACCTAAATTTCGAACTGTGAAAGAAGGAATCAAGTAAGTGTAATAAAAAAGATATTAATAAATACATACCAAATTGAATTAACATTGAAAAGCTAAAATTTTGAAAGCTAATTTTTAAAAACTACTCGTGCGATTTCTACAAAGCTTGGCAGTTTGGCATAATTTGAGTAGTAGAATCAAAATGTGGAAAAAACGTGTCTTGTCATTTCAGAAAAAGTCCGATTTTGTGTCAAAATACCTATATTAAAACAGTGCTATATATAAATCTAATACATATCCTAAGTCAAGCTTTCGAGACATGCAAAACGCAATTTGAATTTCTTCAATCGGCTCTGTGAAATGGGAGATACAGAACTGTCCTTTTTTTTTCGCAGTGCACATCAACAAAATAGTAGCTAAACCTACCACCTACCATCCATAATCTACTACTAAAGATATGAATATATATTATTTCCATTTCCATCCATGCTTAAGTCTTACTCTTAAGCAGAAACCCACATACGTTACAGTTTAAATTTTACTCTCCGTGCAAATCAGAAAATGTTGTAACATCTTTATAATATATTTTTTGCATTTTCTTTCAAATGTCTTACACATGATGCACGTTCTAAGAAGCTAAATTAACCTCTGTTTCCTTTGTTTCATCTTCCATGCACTACATAAACATAATATTATCGTTATCTAACATTTGAAAGCTTATCCTAGCTGCAGTTTGTTCTCATATACGCTCTCATTGATTTTTTTGCTGTACTTCTTTTGCAAGATGTTCTGTCCTTCGAAACTGCACTCATATTTGCCATCAATGATTCTACTGCTTCCTTTGCCTTTGACAGATAATCAGCCTTTTCTTTTTGTAGGCACGTTTGCTTTCCTGGTGTATTACTTCTTCTGCTATAATCTTCATCATTAATACATCGCAGGTCTTATCCATTATCTTTGGCTTAAAATTCGAAATGTACTATGTTTAATTATGCAGTAATAATAGTGGAAATGTAAGGTTAGGTTATTCATTTATGGCAAAGCACACGAGGGCTATCTGCCTAAAGGGAGGGATGCCTTCGTGGAGGACTTTCTAAGGGAAACTGGCTCGTATACACGTTACACATGGGGAAAACCACGAAAACGCCCATGCAGCCAGCCCGTTCGCGGGATTCGAACCTCGGACCGAACTACCAGTGTTCAGCGTCTTTACCGCTCGGCCGCTGGTGGGCCTGGAAATGTAAGAGTAACTATGCTTGGTATTTTTCGTTTTTTAAGCAATTAAGATAAAGACAATATGCTTTACTTTTAGCTAAATCCTCACTCAGCATTTTACATGCAATCCTTTCTTTTTATAAATAACGGATTTGACTTTTG
>KK121999.1:296692-323128 GCA_000611955.2 Stegodyphus mimosarum
TTTAAGGAGACATGAATCTGATTTTAGATTTGTTCTTTGGACTTATTTCGTTATGCTTAGTAAATGCATCTTTGTTCTAATAGTACTCTGTATCGATATATTAGTTCTTTTATAGGGTCACCGAAAGTTTTTTCTCTAATAATGAAGAATATCTAGAAAATATCAAAAATGTATCCTAGTTGCCATAATAAAATAAGTTTAAACCTGTAAGAGTAAACTAGTAAATTTTATCGATTTAAAGATTATTAACTACAGACGAATACTCCTTTTTGATAAAAGAAATATTTTTTAATTTACTACCAATAAACTTATCCGCTAGCATTCCAACTCTAAAAACGTTTTAGCTAACACTATAATTAATCAAATACTGAAATTTAAAAAAAAATGCTCAGAAATTTCCGAGCTTCAGAATGAAATTATCATTTTTACCAACACACTTCTGGAAAATAAAATTCCAGTTTATTTTATTAACTTACAATTTAGAAAAACAATCATTAACTACCAGCTACCTATGATGCTATCATTTAAACCTTGAAGTGGTTATAAGTGGATGAATAACTTATGTAAAAATGTAATTACGTTCTCTGTAGCAAAACTCTTTGACTAACAGGCTAATTTCTATTCAAGTCACTTTGTAGCCAAAAAGCGTGCAAATTTTTGCTTAATTCTTTCTTCTTTTCTACTGTTCCTTACTGCGATTAATTTTTCTTCCAAATTATGTAATTTAAAAAACAAATCCCTCATCCTTTAAAGAATCGTTGATAAATTCCTTTTTCATCATTTACCCCAATTGGCCCAATTTGTTTCTTGCCAAATACAACCCTTATTAGTTTCTTTGCCATTGAGGGGCAACCCTTGACTCCTCCCATCACTTACTGTAAAACTGCGTTCTCCCATACTTTCAAAATGACTATAGAAAAGCCTGTCTTCCTTTTTTATAGCTCCGTAGCATATTTTGCCAGTAAAAACTTTTACGCAAATTGTTTATAGTTACTGATTATAATTCCTGAACAGTTTTAGCTTTAAATTATTTTTTTTATTCGTAGTTTGCACATTTTGTTTTTTTTAATTCGATTTGAACTTAGTTTTATTGCCAGAATGATGACCCCTTTTTTTACTTTAATATTTTCCTACTTCATATTTAATTAAAATCAAAAACATAGGAGGTGAGCTTTGCGAGTGGCCTGAAGAAACTTTTACTAACTTTGAATTTTTGGAGCACTCTCAGAATCCAGAAACGCTTTCGGATTTCATAACTGTAATCGATTTAAATGGTCTAGTTTGGCCTCCCCACTAACGAATTACAGGCTACAAGTATTTTAATTAAAACGTTGGCGTTTTTAGCTTTTAGCTAGGATTTCTAGCCAAATTTGGCTTAAGGCATATTTTCAAAAGCCTTTGTACCAGTTGCCTCTTTTTTGGTTCAACTTAAATTTATTTTATGAAAAACATAACTGGTTTTAAGTTTCATTTTTTTCAAGTATTTTAGTTTATTTAGTTATGTATATATATATGTGTGTGTGTGTATGTATATGTATATGTAAGACAAAAAATAATGTAAATCAAAATTATAATTTAAACTAGCGGTAACTACCCTTAATTCTTCCTGTCTAATCTAAGAAGCGTCATAATAGTTTTTCTGGACTGCGTCGTTACTAGACCAGACCAGCATTACGCAGACATGGCTTGCGTAATGCTGATGGCATACCTAACTCCGAACTTGAACTCAAAATTTTGAGAACTAAAACCTTCCTAATCTAAACCAAAACCTTCTCTTGATGAGCCTCCATACTGGATACTTGCACGCTTTTAGCTTCAGCTGTCCTGCAGTCAAGATGTTTCTTTGCACCCCCACCCGTTTGCTCTGTCGGGCTACTAACTATGCTATTATCTAAAATGTGATACTCTATATAAAATTGTAGAGTGCGTGTTGCGCATGATCATGTGTGATGAAGAATATGATTTTGATAATTAGTTCGTATCCACCAGTTAAAAGTTATATTCTATTCGTCCACATCTGGCTATAAGTCTTTCCTTAGAATAGTCATCTTTCTAACTACGGAGTAAAGTCTTCCTAGGATATACCGCATAGAACCATCGTCAGTTTGTTGCAGCTTACTCCAAATCTTCATATTACATATTCTAAATAAAGTAATTATACGTAAATTAAAAAGCCTATGACCTGCGCTAAAGCTGCAAAGTAATAAACCAATAATTCATAATAGAAAACTTTTCATATACCATCTCCAAGGAACAGATATTTAATTAAAAGCATTAATTAAAAAAATTTAGTCGGTATTTTAATTAGTATTTTAAATTAGTATTTTCTAAACCATCTATTGCATTAAAAACATAAAAATTTGTAGAGAAAAATCTTAATCGCAAAAATACCAAAATCAAAATTAAAAATTTAAGACTTGAAAAGTAGCTGTTGTCATTGATCGCAGATTAATCGGCTTATCAAGAGGAATAAACCAATCTGTCATCAATTAACAGCAACTAAATTAAAAGAGAGTGTTTCGCCTTTCTTCAAAGAAAGCATCAAATTAAATTTCTGCTGGAGCCAAATCAATACGAATAATACTAAATCAAAATGAAGCCATTAGTCCATTTTAGCCAAAAGAATTTATAAACAAAATAAAATTAGTAAATAATCTTTTAAATTAAAGTTTCTCACTAAGAAACAACTAAACTAAACTGTAAATAACTATAAGGGATGCTTACTTTAGAAAATATATACCCGACGCTCTCATTTTCAAACTCAAAGGTAAGAACAAAATTTATACATATTTTAACATTAAAAAGTAATTCAAAATCAAAAAAAGATCAAAATTGACAAAATCCTAAAAATTAGTATTTAAAAAAAATTTTTAAATATCAAATCCAAGAAGGAAATTAAAATTAACTTACTCGCCTGCTAAATTTAAAACGCAAAATTTAATTGTATTCAGTGATGGAATGTAAGAGGGTTACCATGAAAAGTGTTATTCTCTATCTATGTATGTAAAGAAGAAAATCTGTTGGTTTGTCCTCTAATAACTCAGTCACTACTATAGCTATCGTCACCAAACTTTCTACAATTCTTTTCTGGATCCTGGAAAAGGTCGACGTCCCCTTTTTTCCAAACAAAAGTAGATAAAATGAGACATATTTGCTAAAAACTCGGAAAAACGATAATTTTCGCCCTCATTTTTCCGAGTGGCAACAGTCTCGCAAGCTGGAGATGAAACTCTGCTTCATTTCGAAAGTTGTTGCCACTGCTCGCTTTCAAGTCCTAGAGTTTGTTAATAAAAAAAATTTTAAGTTTTACGAAGAAATAAAAATAGCATTGCCAAACATTAAATACATTATTCCCGATTCCAAAAATTCGTAGGAAGCCATTTTGGCTATCCCCATCTTCGTACGACTTTAATCACCCGAAATAGTAATTAAAAACTCTGAAAGCCCTAGTTCATTTTTCTCAGTGGCAACAGTGTCGCGCGTTGGAGATAAAAATACTTTATTTCGAAAAGTGTTGCTACTGCTCGCTTTCAAATTGCAGAGTTTGTTAATCAAAAATTTGTAAATTTTACAAAATCTATGCATATAAAGAAGAATGTCTGTTTATGTGATTGTTTGTTTGTTCCTGTTATTTATTTCTGATCAATTATGTTCAATTTTTGACACATTTAATCTACTAAAATTGAATATAGTTGAAATATTGGATGGAATTTGAGCTTCTACGACCATCTGATTAGAAAGACGAAAATCATTAAAAATTGCATGGCATTATTGCTGATATAATTATTTTATTTTTCTATCGAAATTTTTTATGTGGGTTTTATATGGCATCAGACTGAAAAATACATGACTATGAATCGTATTTTTTGCATCGTTATTATAGAAGGATTACAGCGATATCGCTCTCTCTGTTGTTAGATGCATTACTCTCAATCTAACTTAACTGGCACCGGGTACTTCCGCTAGTTTAAAATAGTTTTGCTTTTATTGGCGATAAAGCTTTTGAATGTTTACTTTTGATTTTCGTATTTTTGCAATTAAGGTTTTTCTTTGCAAAATTTTTATGTTTTTAAAGTTGTATAGGTTTAGAAAATACTAATTTAAAATACTAATTAAAATACTGGCTAAAAACTTTTGATTCATGGTTTTCTGTTTCTTGGAGATGGTATATGAAAAGTTTTCTATTGACATTACGTTTTGTCATGCTGGCCGTATATTAACATATTAAAATATCATAAATTCCTGCGTATTGTAATGTTCTTAAAGTAATACTCAATAATTTAAAAATAATTTGGAGTTTTACTTTTTTACACACAGAATGCTTTATTTTTGGAGCACAATAAAAATCCTATTTATAATCCTACATTTATACATTTATCCTATTTATTTATTTATCCTACATTTATTTTTTATTTCTACGCTATTTTTCTATTTCAATATCTGTTCATAATATCTTGTATTAAAACTCTCTTTTAGTTTTTCAAACTTGATTTCTGTTGTCCAATTAAAAAAAACATTTTATATAACATGGAGCAACAACATTACCAATTTTTCCAGCATTATATACTACTAATTTAAAACTTGCAACAGTATTATTTTTTATGTATTTAAAATTTAAATCTCTTAAATAAAATTTAATATATTTACATCACCGCAAAGGCGCATAAAAATCCCTAAGATAATTTATAAGTTTTTAAAATCATTTCTTTTCTATAAAGCCGTCAAAATCAGGGATGAAGTCTCAAAAACTTCCAAATTGGAATGAAGAAAGTAAAGATTAAAGAGTATAGGTTCAGCAATCCCACACAAAAGCATGTTATTCTTATTATCTTTACGGAACTTGGCGCAAGTTATGAAGCGTAAGCGTGAAAAAAATTGCTCAGGGAAGTATAATTTCTTTCTCTTGGGGAATTTTAATGCGCACGCGCGCGTATTGTAGCGATGTATGTTCCATCGGATGGCAAGAAATTGATGGATTACTTCTATTCTCACGGGAGCAATTACAGGAAGTTGGCGAAGCAATCTGGACTCGCCTGGGTAGAGCTGGCGCAATCAAGCAAGAACGTCCAAATTGGAAAAAAAGACAACTGGGCAAATGAGAGCGATGTTTCATTTGGATTTGCTTTCTTTTTTAAGGAATGAGGCTTATTTGGGCATCGTTACCCATTGGACTTAATTTATTAATTGCCTTTCAGAAAACAGAATGTTTGGTACCTAGAAATTCCTAAATTTCTTATGAGGAGTGCGAGTCAAATATGTCACTGAGATCTAACAGTTTAGGATTCTCGATTGCTATATCATAGATATTTATAAAATTCTCTCGCGTGCAGTAAAAATAAACCATTTCATTTGTTCCACGTTAAAAGGTCTACATTTTACATTATTTTAAGTAAATGCATTTTCTGAGTGCTTATGTTGATGTTTTACTTATCAAAAGCAAGAAAGGTATTTTATACGACATTTATGTAAGATAATTATTAGTTAAAACTATAATTAGAATATTCTAGAGCTAGAAATTTGTAGCAAATGTATTTACGGTTTTGCCCCTTTTAAAGAAGTTTTACATGAAACAGTGATATTGCCGATTTATGGTTTTGGGGCGGTGCTGGTGATATAAATACTTCGAACAACATAATTCTACAAACAATGTTTTACTGAGACATTAACGTACTCGTTCGTTAATATATGTTTTTAAGCCCGTTTCTCGATTTCCGTCGATAGGAATGGCTAGCTGACTGGTAATTTTGCCATTTACCCATATAACGCCTTCAAACAGTTGTTCTAATAATGTCCTCCAGGAAGACATCCCGAGGTTGATAACAGCCATGTCTAGGCTTTACCGTACGTATCAATGTACAACACTATTGAAGTACCGAGCAATGAAGCTATTTTATATAGGGCATTATTAAAGTAGGTACTACAATTTGGTACAGTAGTATGCTAGTATTATAGTATATAGTAAAACTAGTAGTATTATAGTAAAACTAGCCTGACTCGTAAATAATTCGCACGGGAACTCTTCAGCATACAAAATATAGCTCAGTCTACCTTATATATAACGATATTATCAGTAAATTATTTTTATAATGTTAAATGTTAATGATAAAAGCAAAAACATTATGATAAAACATTAGTTATAAACTTTGATGATCCATTTTATAAATCAGTTCTACAATAAAATTAAATCAATTTTAAAATTAAAACAACAAATAAAAGAAACTGCTTAGACTCGAACGAGACATTGGCACAGTCAATATGCACTGAAAAATAAAATAAAAAGCATGAGAAAGTAAAGTACTCAATGGAACAAAGTATGTACAAATTTTTCCATATTTAATTTTCCGTTAAACAAGAAGATATTTTTGGCATCATGAAATAAAATAATGTAAGTAAATTATCGAAATGAACAAAACGTTAAAGTTCATTCGAATATCAAGCTCTTTATCTTCGCGCTCCTGAAAGCTCTGCTAAATAATTAAATAATGGCTATATGACACTATATATTGGTTCAGCCTATAAAATTAAGCTTACTTAATTATTAAACTACGCTTTGCGTAACCTTCCTGTGCTCTGACGAGTTCTCGTCTTCATGCTTACATAGAAGTTATATAACACCAAAACACAGGCAAGAGACAAAATTTTATTAAAAGTATAGGTGTTATGGTTAACTCTAAAATTTAACAAAATAAAATTTAACAAAAAAATTAAAATTTATCTACCGTTACATTCGCGATATTAAGAATACAAATACTTAAACGTGTATAGTATAGGAAGTAACTTCAGTGTCTAACTAACACAATTCCAGCTGCCTGGATTTCTAGCCCCAAACTCTAACTAATTAAAAAATCTTTCACCAAAATTAAGCAGAGACTCGAAATAAACTGCTTATTGTTTCTCTGGCTGATTGCCAAAGTCGCCTTTTTAAGCACAAGTTCTCTTGTTATTTAAACACGAAATAACTTTCAATTTTGCGAAAATTTGCGAATGAAATAGAAATTACGTGGTAAGAACTAACCTAAAAATGGCACGTTATCTAAAAATTCACCCAGCCGATCTAATGATTAGTGACGCCGATAGCTGTACCGATACCGATAGGCTTGGGTTCGAATCCCGGAGATGGCCTGTATCTCTGTAAACATGTAGTGTCTATGCGATAAAGAGGCACTCAAAATACACTGCGAGCCGAAAGTTCTCTGGGGAAGTTGTGGTAGGAAAAGAGGTGGAGCAAACCCTCAGACTGCCCCTCGGAATGCTCTCCCGCGGAAACTTAACAGTTAATTACCTTTAGCAATGCCACAATCACTTTGGGTACTATACAGGTGCTGGCCTAGCTTCTATCTGTACCTGTTTATTAAAATATACCTTTCAAACTTTCTGTCATCTTTCACAGGATTTCGACTTCGGACGGCTTTACTTTTCTGCATGAAATTCCATATATAAGGCAGGTGACAGGTGACGGAGGACAGGGACACCTGGTGTCTAACAAAGGTAAGCAGGTATATGTCCTACCCCCTCCACTGTCTTGAACCGGCAGCTCCCGAGTCCGCAAATAAGGCAGTGGAACTCACCAAATGTACAGAGGATAAAACCTTTGTACACTGTTAGTTCGATATGGATTCATATCCCGGCGAACAGACAGACTGCACAGGCAATTTTTATGGTCTTCCTTGACCGAAACGTAAGTGCGACCTAGTTTCTCTTAGAAAGCCCTCAACGAAGACATTTTTTTTAGATAAATCATCCTCGTGGGCTTTCAGTTTAAATTACCCATAATCATTACAATCATAAATCAGAAGCCAAAACGTTTCGTTAGTCTTAAAATAATAGGTCGTTTATCGTATACGCAAATCATCTCAAATATACAAATTTTCATGAAAAATACAGTTTCAAAAATGCCGGTTTCAAAATGTTGCAAAGTTTTTAATCTGCCGTGTCATTTCACTCATTAGAAGCATTTTGAACAAAATATTTTACGAGAAGCAGGATGCATTTATTTCTGTAACCTGGGTAAGATTTCGTCGCCTTATTTTCCGCAGACAATTAAAAGTTCACAAAAGTTTGATTTTTCATTGTCATTCGGAATGAGTGTATACGAAACAAATTTTGCAGCGTTACAAATATACTTATCAGTTGTCATAGTCTCTATTTTAATTGCAATTTTTATTATTGTTTTTCATTACAAAAACGTTAAATGTAAGGTCAATTCATAACAGCTTTCTTTTTTTATGAATAATAAAAATTACCGTTTCCATTTTTGCTTTTGCCGATTCTTTCGTGTTGCAAATGAGTATATTTTAAAGCAAACGTCTTCACAGAATACAATTTTGGCAGCTTTATTCATTATGCTTTTGCTGAAATGCAATATTTTGGAAATAGAGTGAATAATTTTGCTGAAATGCCGTAATATTTTGGAGAGTAGTTAAAAATCATGAAATATTTTAAGCCTTCCTCAAACTTGGAGCGGAAAATAGAATCCAACCCCTTTTAAGACCCTCTTGTAAAAATTCTTCCATGAAATATGAACTCCAAAACAACAGCATTAAAATAAATTGTTTGCTTTTCAAAATATTCACATTATTTTTCTTTCAAAATTATTCAAAATGCAGAATAATTTGTTTCAAAAACTTTTAACGTCATAATTCAAGGATTCGGTAGTTTAAAAAAATAGCAAACATAAATATTGATTTTTTTTCAATTAAAGGCAAATACCTACTTTGAAATGATTGTTTCTATCATTCTGAAGATACGTACAATTTGGGTAATGGATTCTACACTAATTGTACTCCCCGATATCGAATCATTACGACTCGGAAAAGAATTTAATTTCTTTTATCGTGAATTTTTGTTTCCAGGGAAATTATTTTGATAATTTTTAATGCTTTGCTTTACTCTTTTAAAACAAGAAAGGAAGCGAAATAATAAATGTGGAATATATTTAATTAAAATATTTCTCGCTCAAACTCTATTATAACAATTGGGGGAAAATGATATAGAGGCAATTGAAATATGTAAAACTCTTCATTTCAACTTAGTTGCTGTAATTTTAGTATTCCCAGACTATTAAAATTAACAATTTTATATCTGAAAAATAATGTTTTATATACTGATTTTGTTATTCATATTTTTAATATCAGAAATGTCTAAATAGTTTAGTTAGTCGATGTAGTAAATGTTTATATATTCTGCATAGTTAGACTTCTTTCTAATTTTACAATCATGTTACATTAATTTACTTTAACAGGACATTTATCATCTATGTGGCTAGCAGTTTGTCACGCCACTTGAGTGTTATTGTTGTCTGTGTCAGAAGATCTGCAGTTTGTCTTTCCATCTAAAACTGTGCATGATTTAGAAAACTTGGAAATCTAATAGCAACATTTCTGAATAATTTGTATATTGTCTTATATTTTAGTAGTGTATCTAACTGATATAATGCATAGAACATTTTACTGATGTAACATATACTATGCTCAACTGATAAACTTTGTGAACATTTGCACCATCACTGTAATTAATAAAAGGTTTTCTAACATACAATATGTATCTTCTTTTCGTAAACAATAAACAGTAGCTATATATATTCCCTAGAACAGCACTTGTTGCAGAATAGAAAATGATTGCTATTTAGTACGCAGTGTTTGATGCTTTGAAACAAAGATGACTCTTTTATAACAAACTCTTGTAAATAAAAGTACCTGGGATATTAAAATATTCCTTATGGAGGAGAAAATATGTGCGATGAAAAAATAGATGTCGATTTATTTTACGAAAACTTTATTTTCTTATAATTTTATTACACTTCTTTTGATGCTTTAAAGCCCTGCATTACGCTGTTTACTAGGTATCTTTTAAAATTTATTTCTGACAAATTCATAGCATCGTTACTGATTACTCATAAAACGGTAGTCCTCCATTATCCAAAGTAATCTAGAACAGATGCTACCTCGGATAACTGCGGATATTTCACATTAAAAATTACGGATATTTAAAATTTGCCAAGTTTCGGTAGAGTAGAAATATTTCAGCCGCCTTTCTTATCTTGGTGAATAGAATGCTAATGTAATAAATCACAATTTTCCGTGTGGAATATTAAACCAGTTTGTTTCTAATACACTTTGTTTAAACTCAACTGAATTTTAACAAGCCCAATACGCTAATGTAATTTCAGTACTTTGCAAAATGTTTACAAAAAGCATTCGATTTACAAAATATTTATAATACATTCGATTTACAAAACATTCCCATCCTCATATTTTAAAACTGCTTTCATAAAATTGTCTAACTTATTTTGACAGACATCTAAATTAAAAGCACGGGTTTAAGAAAAAATGCAAGTAGTGATATTTTTATGTGAAATCAAAGAATAATAATCTTACCCACTTATTCTTTCGATGCAGCTGTCGTGACATTTCATTACAAATGGTTTCTGTCACACTGTAACTTTTGAAAATTACACGCAGTTCAATTAAAAATAGTAATACAAAACAGAAATTTTTTAAACATTCTAAAGTACTAATTAATTTCATCAGAACGCAAACTTTTGTGTACGCTCTGTGTGTATTTATTCAAGAATTCCTTAATCTTGTCTTATGCTTTCCGTTGTAGTTTTTCTCAAGGATACTGGCTCGTCCACGTTATACACGACATGAATTTGAAAAGATTTAATTTGTAATCTGGATTGAATTATGTTTACTTTTGATTCCTCTGATTTAATTAATTTATTACGAAATAAATATTGTTGCGTGGGTGCGGGTTCATAATGGATTAAACGCACAAGTCGATAAAAAGTTAATAAAATTTAGTCTTATGCCAAGAAATAAGACAAAATGCTGAAATTTCCTCAGAGATATTCGAACAATATCCCAATATCTCACAGTAGTTATATTTTACACTTCTAAAATATAACTCAAATGCAAAATACAGAGAAAGCTAATTCGATCGCACAGCGGATTCGCTATAATCAATAACAGCACTAAGTAAATAACTACAGTTTGCATAACAATAACAACTGAGCTGAGATGTTTTAATCCGGCTTTTATAAGCTGTTTAATCCTGCACGAAATCATTCTGGTATTTTCTCGATTTTTCTGGATAGCAAAAACAATTACGATATATTTATTTATTACATGTTAATTGAACGTGCTCTTGTATTTTTACATTTTTGGCGTAGCTTTCTCTTAAAAGTCGTCGCGCGCTGCATTGCACGGGGAAATGAAAACATTTTAATTAAATTCTACTAAAAATAGCTAAATAAATACAAAATTGGTAACATTTAAAATTTTTGATAGGCTCAAATTCTTTTTTTATCAATACTAGTGTATTTTTAGTGGAAATTTGTCTTTGGAGTTAATTATTCTTACGGAGTCCGTACCGTTTCCAGATTTTCAGCCTACGAGCTATGATAATTTTTATACCTGAAGCGTGTTCGATCTTCATTTTATTTCACTAGTCACACATTTGTATATATGTATATATATCAGGCAAATTTCATATAAAAATGCAAACAGATGAAACATATAAATATCGAGTAGATGTAAAAACAAATAAAAGTAGGTCAACAAGACAAAGCATATTTTGCATCTAATAAATCTAAGCGGTTTAATGTCAAAAAAGTTAAATGAGATAAAGTTAACAAATTAAAAAAGGTTAATTTTTTTTTTATTTACTGGAGTGCGGTTACCGAGAAAAATGTCGATTATTTCCCTATTTGTGGCTTAACTTTTACAGTGCTACATGAATACTTCTTTGGCTAACAACTCAGATATAAGCTTAATTACAAATATAGTTCCCAAACTCTTCAATTTCGGAGTAACTTTTAAGGAATTTTAAAATGAAAGCTTTGACAGTATCTTTAATAAGAACGAAGAGGAAGCGGGGCTATTTATTGAACTTAAATTCAAGTGCATTTTATGATTCAAGTGATTCAGGATTTTAAATTCCAGTCCAGTTTCAGAGTCTTCAAGGTTTGATGATAAATAAGGCATCTAAATGCAACACAGAATCAGTTCATTCTTCATATAACGAAATAATTATAATTATGATTTTTGTTACAGTACATTTTTGGGAGGCGGATAAGTGGAATAATTTGAAAAATTTTTACCAATTTTAATACCAAAAAATTATTTTAAAAACATGTTGGGTACCGTCTATTTAAATAATGAAACAGATTAAAAATATGAATGAACGGTTTGGTTTATTTGATTGTGACAAAGCACTCGAGAACTATCTGCCTAAGGGAAGGAATGCCTTCGTGGAAGAATTTTGAAGGAAAACTCTCTCCTTTGCACGCTACACATGGAGAAAAGGTGCATGCACCATATTATTCGCCGTGATTCCAATCACGGACCTAACTACTACTTTCACCGCTCGACCGCTGATGGGCATCAGTGAAAAGAATTGCGTGAAACTTCAGTTATTGTTTAAGGTAATGAGTATTTGAAAAGATTCCACGCCTTTCAATCAGAGTTGAAGCTATTTTTCAATTAATAAATAAGTGTATTTTAATTTTACATTTATTTATTTTATTGTCTTTACGATATAAGAAAGCTGTCAATGCCGTAAGTACACAATTTCAATAACAAACGCTCATCTTAGTTTTGCGTTGTACAACATGCATGGTGCTTAAACAAGTAAAAAACTTATTGCATTTAATTACTAAGGCAATACAAATAAATAAAAGAAATTTCTAAAATCTCAAAAAGTTTTTAATAGCTTCCCATTTTAACATCAAAGAGCCGAGGAAACAAAATTCCTTTACTATATTGAAAATACATATCAATTACAATACGTTTGTTGCGAAAAAATAACTTCATTATAGTGAAGACATCTTTAATGAGTAGTTTTTTAATATCTGGGCGCTTTATTTATTAGCCTTATGACCAATTCATTTTTGAAACACATAACAGGTGGCCATTATTGCGTCCGATGAAGAGAAGGACAGTTACAATCAAGCCTTCTCTCCGGCATTCAACACCAGGCCCATAGCTGCGGCGGCAATCAAGGAAGCTAACCACTATACTGACTAGGCTGCTCTTTAATGAACATAACAAATAGGAATCAATAACGAAATTTTAACATTTTGTCAAGTGTTCGTTTACTGATTACTACTAACGTTAATAAGATATTTGAAATTTTTTAAATAATATTTTTCCATGATAATAAATATGATATTGAATTTGATTAATTAAAAGGTCCTCAAACTCCTTCCTTTATAGGAAACTGTTTCTCGAGAAAAATTATAAATAATAATTTATCAAAAAAATTCTTCTACAGTCTTGCTTATACGAACTGACTTAAACTAATTCATGAAAGGGCATAAAGCTTCTTTTGAAAAAAAGAACGCTAAAAAAGATGCACCGAAGCGCAGGAAGGTTTCGAATAATAACATGCTTTGCAAGTATGTAAGGATTCCAATTTTTTAATACTTCTATTTGTCTGGGTCACATTTAAATGATCGGATAAGCATATTTAAAATAATGCAAAAAACGAAAGAAATGCTAATCCAATACGAAATATGCTAATACAGTATCCAAAACTTGTCTAGATTAATTTATGCAATATAAATCAAGCGAAGCCCACATATACACACAATCTATATATGCAAGGAAAATATTTGCAGTAAATTGCAACATCATATTAAATTCATACATGAATTCTATAACAAACTGATCACAAGACAGTAAAGTGCTTCGCATCCTTAACACATTCTCTCGTGAGAGCAATCTCTTCTACAAACAGTTGTTGAGTTCGTTTAATTATCAAGTTATCTCGCTGCTAAGTGTTTGAAATATTTTACCTGTTACCCTTCTATTATTCCAGAATTGCTACGGCATATATTAGTTATTGAGTTTAAGGTAGAATGCAGAGTCAAATGCGCAGCATTTATTGCATGGTGCAAGGGGATATTAATGAATGATTCGGCACATATTTCTCCGAGCGATTAACAGCAATTTGGATCATGAGCATGTTACCTGGCATAGCATTATATTGGTCTATAACATATGCATATATTGATCTCTAACGCATGTGACTGAGATTTGAAATAATAATATTGTTAAGAATATATATTACGTAGGATATGCTCTTAAATAAAATTCTGAAGAAAATACGGGGATTCAAAAATACTTGACAAAAATATAAAGCATATGGAGGGGACAGAAATAAGCAGATTTTTGTAGTGGTGTGTATGCTGAAATAGCGTTTTGAAATGGCATAGGGAGTTGGTGCTTGGGTTAGGGAGAAGTATTCTGTGGGCATAAATCCTCATTCCACGTGTAGTTTCGAAATGTACACAAAAGCGAAGCTCATCGACATGCATTTGATCTATGGTCCTGGGGCTAAAACGAAGCAGCTATTCATAGGAGGCAAAAAGAACAATTTTTGAGTAACTTCTTTGGAGCAGCTATTCCATTTCCGTCAGCAACCCCCGTAAACAAAATGCATATCTTGAGTCCGTGTAGTGATGCATACCGTTCGAATTACGAACGGAAAATGACGATTTACATCATTAGAATGCTTTTATTTACATTCAAAAACGCATTCACTACTTTTACGCTCTATTTCCGCACACCTGTGTCATTACAAAAATCTGCTCCTTTCGATCCCCTTTACACTTTTCTAGATATTTTTGAATCACCCTCTGTATAAAATGCATTTTGCTAAAATTACTTTGAAAGAATACATGATACATCATCTGACTATCAAGTACAAGTTGAAGCAAGGTCTCACCTGTACATCCATTTTTGTATATTAGATATCGTCGGGCCTTGTTCACAGTTAAAGTTACGCATAGAATGGAATTTCAGGATAAACATCCTGGGAAGCAATCCAAAGGTCCAACACCCTCTTTCACAGATACTATAAGCTTACGAATACCCATGCTTTCTCCGGGTTTTGAACCCGTGTAGTTCGTTACAGCAGTCAACGAACGACTCTAAGAACTATCCTGTCTGATGGCTCTTTTATTATCACATTACATCATTCAAATATGGGAAACGAAATATACTGACGGAAAAAAATCCCAACACCAAGAAGGAGTTGTGCTAGATCAACGAAATTTTGGGTAGGCATGTTTATACATTTGAAAGATAACGTTGATTCAGATTTCGCGCTAAGCGCATAAATGTGGGGCTAGTAGCGTCACTATGAACACGCAAATCAGATTTGCTTTAAGTACGCGCTGGAAAGTTCGTGAGCTTTATTTATGGTTGAGAATTGTTATAGTAAGTTGATGTTAGTAAAGAATGCCTTTAAGAAGACGAAGAAGGCGGTATGAACAGCTCAGTGACTTTGAACGAGGTCGTGTAATAGGGCTCCGCGATATTGCAGAAAGACTTGGCAGGATTGTGTGATTGCTACTGTGCATGACTGGCATTTTCACAAAGCCTACAGACCTTTTGTCTACGGTCTGCTGTTATTGGATTGAAACATCTGCTTGGCGGTCATATTTGGAATAGTGAGTTATCGCCTTGTAGGCTTGGTAATTAACGCCAAACATATCTTGTGGCCTTTCCAGTAAAGCGACGAGAAACAGTGTTTATTTCATTCGATAATTTTTTATTTTATGAATGAAAGCTAAGGGGAATTGTGTGGAATATATTTTAAATAACCTAATGATCTTATTAATAGTTTATTTGTATTTGGTTAAAGAATGAATTTAAACTGTTAAAAGTACGATAATTGTTTTGCAAGAAAAAGTATTTACATGGAAATGGAATATGTACTTTTTTCGTTATTTCTGTTAGAAAGAGTCTGTTGTGTAAATTTCCAAAGCGCATTAATTATACAAATAAAAGAATATTAAAAAAATAAATCAAATGAAAACATTCAATAAACATTTAAGGGCGTCGGATACCTACTCATTTTACTTAAATTCTGAGTAAGTACAACTAAAATTATATTTTATTCCATTATGCGCTATTTCTATTGTAACGATTTTCGGGATCTTGGATCGTAATCTTGCAACTGTTATCTCCTACAAAGAGTGCAAACCAGTAAATAAAAATAAAAAAAATTAGCCTTAACAAAAATAGAGAAAATAAAAGTGTTAAATTTTTAACTCCGCAATCGATGGCGAAAAGACCAATAATGTCAGTCATTCCATAAAGTGAGGATAAAAATAAAAATAAGTCCGTGCAGTGAGAGTTTGTAAAAGATACGAACGGGGATATAACCCCGATCTAGAAATCCGAGAATTTTTTTCATGCTTCGTACCGTTCAGCTGCGGTTCCTTCTCTGGAATATTTTTCGGTACACCACGCTGATATACAAATAGCAAAGGCGATGAAACAAAAGTCGCCAAGCACAAGATTCTGTAACCCTACTTTTCCAGTTTCAAACAGTCAGAGCAAACAATAGAAGAAACGGTCTGTAGGCTTTGTGAATATGCGCATGACTGTTGATAGCACAAGTCAAAGTTATTGGCTCGAGATAACTGGGAATTCCGGGCGGCCACGTGTCACTACTGACAAGGGGACATTCCTTACTCGTCATCACCGATTGAGCTCAAATTTATAGGGCATGCAGGGCTTCGCTGAGAATGAAAGTACCCGAAGTGGAAACTCCAGATGGCCAAGCGTTTAGAAAATACGTTTTGACGCTGCTCTCGCATCGTATAAGCCATTTACGTTAGGGCGTTTAGTTATTTACGTTAGCAGTTGGCGCGGCGTTTTTTCTTTTTTTCTCAATTTTTATATTATTCTTTTTCCAATTAAGCAAAGAGGTGAATATTTTATTTTACTTATTTATTTATTTATACTCAAAAGGCATAAAAAATGTAAAGATTTCAATTTTCATGTACAAAGTCTTTTCGTATGCTCTTTAATTACAATTCTTTGTTGAAAGCTCCGAAATTTTAACCTTTTTTGTGCCTTTTGAGTATAAATAAATAAATAAATAAATAAATAAATAAAATATTCACCTCTTTGGAAAAAGAATAATATTAAAATTGAGAAAAAGAAAAAAAAATGTCTCCACACGGGGAGCCAAACCCACGAGCATCGCATTATTACCCCAACTCTTACCGCCGTGCCAACAGCTGCTCGGCAAACGTCTAATGTAAATGGCTTATACGGTACAAGAGCAGCGTCAAAATATTTATTTTCTAAACGCTTGGCTATCTGAAGTTCCCACTTCGGGTACTTTCATTTGTAGCAAAGCCCTGCATGTCCTAAAAATTTGAGCGAAATCGGTGATGACGAGTAGGCAATGCCCTCTTCTGAGAGAGAAATCCAGCGTGTTCAGTGTATGATTGTGGCGCATCGTACGGCGTCTGCAGCAGAAATTCGAGTTGCAATTGCACCACAGTGACACAAGGAACGAATTGTTATAAATCGGTTACTTGAAGCACAGTTTCGAGCCAGACGTCCTGTAGCTTGCATTTCACTGACTCCAAACCACTGCCGTTTGCGATGTCAGTGGTGCCAAAGAACACATTGGAGGACGGAGTGGAGATTTGTTGTGTTTTTTATGAAAGCCCGTCGTGCGTTGGTGCCAGTGATGTTCGTGTTTTGGTTAGAAGAGGGTTAAGTGAGCGTCTGCAGCCAACCTGACTGCGGCCTAGACACACTGTACTTACAACTCAAGTTATGGTCTGGGGAGCAATTTCGTCAACAGGAGCACTCTCGTGGTTATCCCACGCAATTTGACTGTAAATATGTACATCACTCTGGTGTTTCAACCTGTTCTGCTGCCGCTCATAAACAGCATTTAAGCGACTGTTTTCCAACAGGATACCGCAGTTGCAACCGAACATGCTATACAGAAGGTCGATATGTTTCCTTGGCCTGCTAGATCATCAGAACTTTCTCCAGTCCAGCACATATGGGGCATCGTTGGATGGCATCTCCAGCGCTATCCACAACCAGAATTAACTGTCCCTGTATTGAGCGACCAAGTGCAACAACTCCACTCCACAAAATGACATCCGACACGTGTAGGACACAATGCATGATAACCTGCATTATAACCACACACAATGCATGATAACCTGCATTATAATGCGTTATAACCTGTGTAACCGCCAGAATTTTGAATGCTCGCATTCAAAATTCTGGCGGTTACACAGGTTATAATTTACCAGCATTTCAGATTTGAAATGCCCTTCTCGCACTTGCATTAACCCGTGATTTTGAAATTTTAATCAATTAAATAGGAATAAACAAATAAAATTCAAAAATATATGTGAGACATGGCCATACTGCGATTCGCGAGTTGCACGCTCTTCTTCGATTAGCTAAATGCAGATAGCTAATCCTGAGTAGCGACTGGACTAATATATCGCAGTGCAGAGAATTTGCAGGTTAAGAATGACGTAACATGCAGTAGAGTAACACAAAATGGTGCAAAGCATATCTTTGAAGCGGAGATGTGTTTCATTAAAATTGATGAATTTGAAGGTCTATTGTTAGTTCGTTCCAGTTAAGTTTAATAAATTTTGTATCATATTTCATAGTTTGCACGCACATAAAATACATATATTTATATATATATATATATAGAGAGAGAGAGAGAGAGAGAGAGAATGTCAAGAAAATCAGGTCAAACAGAAGGAATCAAAAATTAATTTCAAGATTTGATCCAAGCAAATAGAAAAACAAAGTATCTTGTATTAAAGAAAAATAAAATATCTTATAAAGGCTATGGTTTCTTCTCAATGACATTTTTACACTTTCGGTTGCAAAAATATTTGTTGGCAATATAAACCTGTCTTCCATGTAGCGGTTTGGATTATCTGATAATACTCCAAAGCCATTAGGTTTACCTGCCTAACGAGAGGTATGCTTTCGAGGAGGGCCTTCTAAGAGCAACTCGCAAGGGAAAATTACAACTGACTCACTGGGATTTTAACCTTTTGATGATCGTCAACAAGCTGAACTCGCATTCCAGTTATACACCACAGTGAGCGCAAACCAACACAGCTCGCATTATAAATTTACAATTGAGTGATATCGCGTGTGGTTGGGAAGAAAAAAATTGCTTAATCTAGTAACCATTGAAGAGTTATCCCAAATACAAGCGCTTAGCAATCTTATCTACTCGAGTATTGGTAGACACTTTACATGTAACGATTTGGCTGTCATTTATAAGCAGAATATTAAGTTTCTGTAAACATTCATTACTTTGTTAATATTTATTACAAATATATAATTAATAAAAGACATTTAACTATGAAATATTTTTCCTTTTATCGAATTGGAAACTTATTCTGTAAAAACATTTCGATGTAAAATGTTGCTCGCCTTATCATATTAAACGAAACAGGTTACATTTAATACATTGCATAAAGCTTTATTCTCAACAGCAGTTGAATAGCAACTACATGTTACGAACAACTTGCATTAAAATGGAACAAACAAGGCGAAAAATATGAAGCTGTTTCATTCGCTTGAATAATACCACTCTTAATTATAAGAATCTCAGCATTAGGCAACAGGCGGAAAAGTTTAATCCGGAAGTGGAAGTCTGAGATTTGATTTTTCCTTCCTCTTTCTGCTTGCGAAGGAGTTTCAGCGAAGAATTCCAGTTTTTAAAATTTTTGATTTAGTGTTGATGTCTGCATTTCACTATTTCTGGAACACTGATAATAAACGTTACGTTCGTTAATTCTGCATGCTTCACTTACTAAAGGGACGTTTCAGAAAATTATTTAACTGATTCAAAAATAAGTTCTGAGGACGTTCATATGTAAGTTTTCAAGAATTTAAGAGTTTATTTCGTCCGATTATGTCTTTTCTTAAATGAAACGGTGCAATTTGCTGTGGCACGCTTTATTTCCTTTCTCACAGTGTTATCCTTTTGTTCCTTCGTAAGATTTTAATCTGATTTAAATGAGATGTAGCAAGAACAAAATTTCTGCTGAGTAAGTTGTAGAATTTGCACCAGAGTAGCATGTAGATAAAATCAACTCTGAATGCACAGACTCATTAAAAATAAAAAGTTAAGCAGATTACTTCTCACTTATTTGAGAAGTTAAATACCGCAGAATTGTTAAAAGAGAGTCTTTAAACAGGATGCTAGTCGTTTATTAAGCTACCCATTGTCTATGCCCTCTAAAATACTTAAATAACACCTTTACAGCGTTTGTTTTCAAGCAATATAATTTGTATGAGAATCAGTTTACTATAAATGCAAATACACTTAGTTAAGTGTTTGAAACATGAAAAAGAAAGTTCAAGAACTGGTCTTTAGGAAAAGAATTGTTAAAACTTAAAACATTCTGCTAATGAAAACATGATCGAAAATTTCATTTTTATAATTTACTCGACCGAAACATTGAATGTTTCACAGCCCCAGCATATTTTCAGTCCTGGGATTCTGTTGCAGTTTGCTCATCGAATATTCGTGATATATTATCGAATATAAACCGAGTGAAAAGATTTCGCTACAAATTTAAAGCCCATATATAAACCTAATTTAAAATTGCTCTATAAATCTTGTTATACATATCGTCAAAACTAACAATTAATTTGATAATTTAACTAGGCTAGTCAGTTTCCATTTGAAAAGCAAGGCTTACAACACTAAGCAGGAAACAAGCCTTTTTGTGGTTCTAAAAGTTGTGGGAACCATTCTTAAGCACAGTCAACTGCTCTCTTGTTTGTACGAATAAAATACGATTTTTATTTTTCTGTTGCCTAGTGAAAGATGCCTCGATAAAAAGGACTTCTAAGTTTGAACTAAAATTTATCTCTTTTTCTGAACAACACTTTCAACAAAACTGTAGGGATTTATATTTATTTTAAATAACCAGTTAAATTTAATTTGAAGTTATTTCCTAAAAGCCTTCATTCCTCTAATTGTCAGTGCCAGAATATTTGAATTTGGTAGCGCGCGTAAGGAATGCAAATTCTACCAAGGGGAGAAAAAGTTTAAATATTGAGTTCTAGAAGGGAAAGTTAGAGGGTCTGGGAAAACTCTGTGTGTATTTGAAACGCAAGCTTCGACTTAGCATTTATTGCTGGTTAGACGTGGCTTAATAGCTATTATCTTGCTGCCACTAGACTCATCTACGCGCTGTAGGATACAGGATTGCATGAGACCTGTAGTTTAATTCTAGTACTTGTTAATATCTTGAATTCTTAAGTTTTGATTCTACTGTTTCAGTTACCGCCCAAGCAGAGGCGTGCTATGTTAGCGTCGAGTTGACGCATTGTAAATAAGTTAAGGAGTGTAATAAAGGGTAGTTTTAACCCTTCTTCTGTGCAGTCACTATTTCCTAGATTTCACACAAGAGTTAGACAATAGAACTCTACAAACTGAAGATATTATTACGAGAAAAATGCAATAGCTTTAATGGTGAAATAACCGAATTTGCCTCCAACAAAGATTTCGCAGAATTGCTGAAAACTTCCACGTCGGATATCGATATTAAGAAGTTTGATTAACATATATCAGTATTATATAAATAAAAGATGGAATGTTTCAGTTATTTCATAGATATACCACCTATAGTACCACATTTTCAGTTTTGTGTTCAAATCGTTAACACCAGAGGCACTATTCTTCTAGATCTCACTCCTCACACCTTTGAGGTGTATCACATTTTAAATTAAAAGTTAATCATGTAATATATATATTGTGTGTGTTTAAGATATAACAAAATACGATAGTTGCTTTAACAATAATTGGCGACCTCAAAATTAACGGTTCTAGATTTGGTGTTGTCTTCCTAAATTCGTCTGTTCTCCCAAATTCGAGATCCTTCCATGATTATATAGCAACATAAAATTAACCAATCATAGCTTAGAGTACAATCCACATGTACTTGGTGTAAATACTCTTGGCACAAAAAACTACGTCATTCTTCTTTTAGCTTCGCCACTGCTAGTCTTTTTCCTTCCGCTTTGCTTGTCAGATGCCTACGTCGTTTCTTTAAAAAAACCATTGTACACAGAAATTTATCATATTTAATTATGAATAAATAAGTATCTGCCAAACTAATGGGATATGTGTGAAAAAAAGATTGGGGATTTGTCGGGATCCAGTTTCGTCATCTTCATCTCTTCTTGCCACTCTGCCATCACGACTGCGCAGTAAAAATATAACATGTAAGATCATATGTAAGATAAAAAAATATGCAAATCAAAATTATAATTTAAAAAGCCTCTTTATTGCGCATTTTTAATTTTTCTACTTGCTCTCTAGTAATAACTTTCTCTAAATTGAGTCATATCTGAAAACTAATTCTTCATTATGTCATCTTAAAACTTCTGCATCGCCTATAAGTTTTAGCTAATGAAACTAACGAATGAACTAGCTAATGAAACTAACGTTGCAACCCAACTATCCATCCTCCACTTATCTGATTTCAACTCTTGTTGATTTTGTATTTGTATGGAATTCTTCTCTGCATTCGTAATTCTACTATGTGTACTTATTTTTATTCTCGTATGGCATCTTGTATTTGTATGTATTCTTGTAGGTTGTATTTTGTATATTGTATCTTGACTGTATCCTGTAGCTTGTATTTTGTATTCTGCATTATGATCTTTGGACAATTAATGGTTATTCTTGCCGACTCTCTTTTAGCTCTGAGATACTTAAATGATTCTCTCTTTGGCTTTTGGATATTTTGGTCACCCTCCTTTTTCTTTTACCCTTGCCTCCGATTCCTCTTCAAAGATTTTCCCCATGTCAGGTTCTCATTATCTCATGTGTCTTCGGGCTTTATTTCAGGAAATGGCAACGTTGCATTCAGCAATAGTTCTGTGTGATGTCGAATCTAAGTCTACTCTCATTCTTTCTCTTCTTCTGTGCTTGGTAGCTAAAGGACGTATCTTGCTTGGCTGCTTTTGTTAAACTCGTAATGCGCGCCATCATGAAACTTGTAGCCCCATTATGAAATGCAAAAAGTAATAAAGATATATTTGCAATATACAGTGATTTTATGATTCTTCAAACGTCCCCGGCATCTTCTGGTATATAATGGATATTTTCAGTAATCTTCTAATCCTCAATTCACTCGCGACTGCAAAGTAATGTCTTCCATAGTCAAGCACTCATCTCTCATCAATTTACTGCAAGGAACTAAATCTTACCATCACAATGTATATATATATATACATATATACACACAGAATGCAGGTAGTTGAATTCGTAATAAACAGCGAGAATTTTGATGACGCAGAAATGTTGATCCATAATGACTAGGAGACTACAGGCCGAGGCACATGAAATCTTCATTTTATTTTCAGTAAACATATTGCTGCCACAAACCACTTGGCACATAGGATGAAATCTTGATTCAGACTGAGTTATTTTTGGTTTTCAATGCATTTGATTGGATAATTAATACTGCTATAAAATTATTATCGGCTGTTTCAGTTCCATTTATATCATCAGAATTATGTAACAGTAATTTGACATGGATTATTCTCAGATGACGCAATGCAAATAGAGATTATTCTTAAGAATATAGAAAGGAAATAAATTTACGGTGCTAATTTAAATTTTATCTTTTACATCTTCCCCCTTTAAGGAGAAAAAGACGTACCGACAGAGCAGCCTTTTTAAATAAAAAGCGTTAAAGCGGTAGCAAATGAATGCAAGCCATAAAATTTTGACCAACATAATTAATTAAATAACTATAAAGTACAAATTTTGAACATCAATTTTTTAAATAAATTTAATTTCTAGAGTCCTATTAAATATTTCAACTCTTCAGTCGAAACGTCTTTTTGTTTACGAGTTTACATAATCATAATTCTTCAAAAAATTACTTGTTATCACAGTGTATCACAAATAAAAACTTTTACATAATCATTACTTACCATTAAATGTAACACACATAAATATTTATGATACTAATTTCCATATGATAAATTATATTTTAACATCATAAATATAATAGCAATAACATTTGCAGAAATTATGGTTTCACTATTATTGTCTTTCATTTCCAATTCCTAATTTTACCGAATTGGAAGGCGCTGCAATACTTCTAAACAAACATTTCCATCAGTAGGGCTATCTGCTTGAACTAACCAGTGTGTTTCCTCTGCACTAGGGACTCAGGGGTGCTAAGGCAGTTACTTGAAAAGGCTTCTGTTCCTTGCATAAGGTAAGTGACCTTTGCGAACTGCACTAATACATTCCATAATAAAAAAAAGTATAATAATAATATATTGTAAAGTTCATCCCTTTTATTCTGTTAGATGAAGTGTCAAGGAACCTAGAAAGCTGTTAAGCAAATTATCGCTTAGTGCAAAAAACAGTAATCATAAATTGAAGAATGGTTAATTACCCTTTATTCATACAAAATAAGACTGACAGTCAGATCCTTTCTTCAGGCTCACAGCAAAGCCTCCACTTAGGCTTAAACTCAAAAGTAAGAAATAGCTAACTAATGACTAACTAAGAGATTTAGCCGAAGCTAACACAATTCTAATGTAGTTATTCCGTAATCTTAAACTAGCCAGAGAACTATCAAAAAGCACATAATAATACGGCCCGGTATAACAACAGCTTAGAGAGATGTAGCCCAAAGACAAACGCCCGCTGTTCAGAATTCCTAACTCTCTCTCTCTCGAAATCAGTTGAACTTGACTTTAATATTATTCTCTTCCTCATTTGAATTCAACGTAATTCTAAAAACTCATTCTGGTCGGAAGTTGTAAGTTGAAACGAGATGAGATAGGAAAGGCAAACTAAATTAAAATAACTGTTATAAAATTAAAATATCTTTCAATATAAGAAATTACACTCAATCGTAAAATGAGAGCCTTCAACATTATCGTATATGGGCAGGGTTAAAGGAACAAATGTACAGAGGTAATAACAGGCTTCCGTTTCGGAACCAGTACTTACTCAACATACTCTATACTTAACACATAATCGCCCATAAATTGTAAGATGCATTTAGCATAATTTCATATTACTTATCTGTATTAATTTTACTTAATTTTCATATTCACTTCATTCTCAGAATAATTATAAAAGTCTTAAAATTAATTCAAACATTTTTTTAAATAACTCATAAATATGATTAATAATACTACAGTTTTAATAATCTTCCCTGAACAAAAATTAAATTCTTTGCTTATTTAATAAGACATAAAGTAAGAAATTTAGAACTACTTTTCCACAAAGACGAAAATTGAAATTCATAATTAATAAATTTAAAAAAAATCCTATAAATGCAACAAAGAATTTTTTAAATTTAGAACTACTCCACAAAAACGAAAATTGAAATTCATAATTAATAAATTTAAAAAAAATCCTATAAATGCAACAAAGAATTTTTTAAATTGTTAAAACCAAAACTTTTAAAAAAGCATACTCTAATTCAAAAAATTATGAAATTAAAAAAAAATTAAAAAATCCCAATAGAATAGGAATTCAATCGACTTTAATGTCACTTCAATTTATAGTTTTTTTTTTAATTTATTAATTATGAATTTCAATTTTCGTCTTTGCAAAAAAGTAGTTCTAAATTTCTTGCTTTATGTTTTTACTCATATTCTTTCAGCAGCTTAATGCGAGAAAATACTAGATATACTTATATTTTGTTTTTATAAGAAAAATTGTAATTATATATATATATACATGGTGTGTGCGTGTGAGTGTGTAAGATTATAAAAATAGTTAATCAGCTTTGTAATTTAATTTAGTAGTAGCCTCTATGTTCCCCTTTTTTAATTTGCTTATTTATTCTAAAAAAATTAATAACATTTCTAGACTGCGTCATTTCTAGATCAATCCATCTTGCATGGCTTGCGTAACGCTGATGACGTAGCTAACTGGGAACTTGAATTCAAGATACTGAAAACTGAAACTTTTCTAACCTTTAAACCAAAATCTTAGATTTGGCTATCTTCCATATTGGAAAAATGTGCACTTCGCTTCTACCTTTGTTGCTGCTTAGATGTTATTTTGCTGTACTGTCTTTCTATTGCAAGAGTATCAATGTAAATTTTCTGGAAATAGGCACGATTAGAGTGCCAAGTGAATTGTGGCTACAAATGTCAATTTAAATTAAAATGGGACTTAATCTGCCTCGACTGCTAAGTTTCCTATTCATTATGGATTAGCATTCTGCGCACTACTTCCTCTTCAATATATATCTACTACGTTCTAAGGTACCAAATATCTCCGGCATCACCGTTGCTACTACGTCATTTTCTCTTTTTTTCATTATATTGTTATGTAGTGATTTTGGTTAGTTTAGAATTATGGATTCATGTGTAGTTAATTGCAGTTATTTGTTAATTAATTAATTAATTAATTGTTTTTTTTTCTCGTCTACTATTGACAATTGGGATTCACTGACATTCTGGTATTCTTGCAATAACCCTTTGCCCTCTCCTTTATTAAAAATTTTTGGCTCGCCAAAAATTTTTTTTCCCGGTTGGGGGAGGGATGTTATGTAGTGATTTTGGTTAGTTTAGAATTATGGATTAATGTGTAGTTAATTGCAGTTATTTGTTAATTATTTACTAC
>KK121999.1:336050-346914 GCA_000611955.2 Stegodyphus mimosarum
AATGCGAGAAACATGCATACATTTATGCAGATTTTTCATTTTTTAAAATTTAATGCAGAGCGATAACATTTAGTGGCAACAATTTGAAAAGTGAAACGGGCATTCAGAGTGATTCAACGCAAAATCGCAAAACGAAAGTAATAGTCCTTCGGGACTAAATCCCTTTGGACTAAAATTAATCTCAAAGGTTTCAGATTTTAAATTACGTCCAAGAGGCGTTTTTTAAACATTTTGTGTGTTACTTTATTTATTAACTATCATGTTTTTTGCACTTAAACCATAAAATTTAGTTCAAGAGCAATATCGAAAAATAATTTTAAAATGAGTATATCTTTTTAATTTCCGACACGCAGTCTCGTGCGCTGGAGATAAAAATGTTTTTTTTTTGTACGGTGTTGCCATTTCTCCCTTTGAAATCGTTTAGTTTATTAATCCAAAATTCGTTGAAGTGTTACAAAATATGAAATCGATATTAAAACAAATTCCAAATTTCAAATTTGGGCTTCCAGATGCTCATATTTGGGTGGAAACGTTGAATATTCAAAATTTGACGGCTCTAGGTACCGCTGTTTTATCACAATGCGAGAAACATATATGCATTTATGCAGATTCTTCATTATTAAATTTCTTTAAATATAATACTGGGTGATAATGTTTGGTGGCAACAATTCGAAAAGTGAAACAACGCTTTTAGTGAATCAACGTAAAATGCCAAAACTAAATTAATAGTCCTTCTGGACAAATTGCCCTTTTGGACTAAAAAAAAACTACAAATTTCAATAAAAATTGTATTACATGTAAAACAAAATCAAAATAAAATAAGCAATATCCCTTAATATAAATATTAATTATCCTAATAAATAAATTAATCAACTTCCCGTCGCCTTCTTTCGGTAAACGTTCAGTATCCAAGAGAGATATTAAATTGAAAACTGCATGGAATTATCGTCCTCATTTTTCCGAGTGGCAACAGTGCTGATATCAGCAACAATGGCAACGTTGATATAACAGCCACAATGGCTGTGTGCCATTCTTGTTGATATATTGAGAGACAATTATCGATTTGATGCGATTTCATCAAAAAACATAAATAAGAAAAATCTCATTGGAATTTAAAAAAAATCGCTTCGAGGCGCACTGGTTCTTGTCGAGATACACTCTATGTACCAAATTTCGTAACCCTAGGTATATTAGCTTACGCCCAGCATGAACGAAAGACACACACACATACAGAGACAGACAGACTCTTCTTTTATATGTATAGACTAGCCGCTGCGCGGCCAGCCTTCGTCTGGCTTTTAAGTGTACCGGAAAAAGGCCTAAAGAGAACACCAAACATTAAATTTGAAAACTGCACAGAATTTTACTCTGCAGAACAATTTTATCGAAAAAGAAACAAACAACAACGGGGAAAAAATTCAGTTAAAAATGCATTACATATAAAAAGCATACAATGAAATAAGCAATATCCCTTAATACAAATATTAATTATCCTAATGAATAAATTAACCAACTTCCTGCTGCCTTTTCTAGACAAACGTCCAGTATCCAAGAGAAATATTAAATTTAAAAACTGCACAGAATTATCGCCCTCATTTTTCCGGGTGGCAATAGTGCTGATATCAGCAACAATGGCTGCGTGCCATTGTTGTTCATATAATGAGAGAAAATCATCAATTTGATACTATTTCATAAAAAAAAAAACTCATACGAATTTTGAAAAATCGATGTGCACTGGCTCTTGTCTAGATGAATCCTGTGTACCAGATTTTATAGGCCTGGGTCTATTAGCTTACGCGCAATACGAACGAAAGACACCTACACACACAGAAAGACGTCCTTTTAAATATTGATCTATAAATTAATTAAACAATTTACCTTTGCAAAAAGAAACAGTCTTTCAATTTCTTAAACTGTTCAATAGAGTGAAATTTCGCTTTGCTATAGCCCATTATGTCTTAAAATGACGCGATGTCGTCAGAAAACATAAAATTAAAAAAAAAAATCTAATTCGAATTTCGAAAAACTCGCTTCGAGGTGCACTGGCTCATGCAAAAAAAAATCATGCAAAACTTTTCAATATCTTAAAAACAGTGAAATAAACAAAAAATAACATGAAAGAAACTCAAAAAACATAACTTTTCGCGCAGAATTTTACTCTGCAGAACAACTTTATCAAAAAAGAAATCAATAAAAATGTATTATATATATAAAAAATGACAATGAAATATGCAGTATCCCTTAATACAAATATTACTTATCCTAATAAATAAATTAACCAACTTCCCTTTGCAAAATCTTAAGAACTCAAATGGTATAAACAGATTAAGAACTTAAACAGATTAAAAAATATCATGCAAAACTTTTTTATAATTAAAATTATATATAATTAAAACATAATATTACAATGAAATAATCAATATCCTTTGATACAAATGTTAGTTATCCTAATAAAGTAAATTAACAATTTACTGTTGCAAAAAGAAACAACTTTTTAATTTCTTAAACTTTTCAGTCTCTTAAAAACAGTAACATAAGAAATACGATGAAAAATTGTTGCCAAACCGAAATTTTTAAAAGAATGAAAATATTCAAAATGATGCAATTTCATCAAAAATCTATCAACAACAATAAGAAAGGAAAATTGTTGCCAAAACTACATTTTAAAATATCTGAGATGTGAGAAGTGTATTCGGAAGCTTCATTTAAAAAATTTTAAAAAAATACAAAATATTATTATTTTTCCAAAATTCTTTTTTTAAAAGGAGTCGAAAGGATTAAAGTTCAACGTGTCCAAAAATCAAAGGAAAATAAACGGCACATTTTTTAAAATAAGTTTTTTTTAAAAAAAATTCCGCTGAAAAGGTGTTAAGCTCACCTTCCTAAATAAATTCGTATTTAATCGATTTATTGAAATACGAAATTTATTTTAAGTTCGTAAAATAGCTAAGTGTCTACGCTTCACGACGATGTAAAAATGAAATGTATAGAGTGAAATCTCGCTTTCCTGTAGCCCATTATGTCTCAAAATGACGCGATTTGGTCACAAAACATAAAATAAAAAAATTCGAATTCGAATTTCGAAAAAATCGCTTCGAAGTGCACTGGCTCTTGTGTAGATACACCTATTTACCAAATTTCGTGGCCCTGGGTCTATTAGCTTACTCGCAACACGAACGAAAGACACACACACACAGACTCTTTGTTTTATTATATGTAGAGAAGAGATTAATGTTTCCTTTATAGAGTTTAAGCATTTTGAGTGAAATCGTTTCGGAATTTTATTAAAAATTAAGTTTTCTTAGTGTCCACCTGTACGGTATAATACATAAGTAGTTTAGCAGATTTTCTGGCTCATTACCCTTTTTTCCAAACTATTTTCCATTAGTTCTTCGCTACCCTTACATCCATGAGACTCTGAACTTGTTCTTTGAATACAGGCTGTAGCATTAATTAAACACGAATAGAAATTATTAAGTATTTATTGCACTTGCTTTGCATCAAGTTGTGAAGAAACACACACCACGCAATGCAAAAATAGAATGCAAGCGATTAAATACTTCTGTAAACATTTTTAATAGTAAATCTGATAAAACATCCATAGATTGCTGCTAGGGCACGCGCAGGGATATGTATTAAAATAATATGATATTTGGATACACTGGTAATCACTATAAGCTTAAAACTGCGGTCATGTATCTAGAATATCACACTGATAGCCTATGAGATCCGTTGCCCGAAAATTTAACTTAACATGCAATTTGGACGAACTTATGTGAAGGGTAAATTAACATTGTTGTGCCTCTAGAAAACGAAAAGACACCACAAAACAAAGTTAATAATTTGCCTCAACCTACTATCCAAACTAGCATTTACGTTATGAATTTTAACCTAAACAACCTATGAACCTTGATGTCAATGAATCTAGATCATGCACTTTAAAAAATGAAACTTAAACATAACAAAAACGCAATAGTCAATATTAAATTTTAAGAAAAAACTTTAGTGTTTATTTGTCAAACAGATTAAATTGTGAGAGAATCAATATCAATTAAATAATAGAAAAAAATCATTCATCCTCGGGGAGGAAAAATAGTCTAAGAAAATTTTAACATTAACATCGAAACAATTATTTATTTTAACAATTCAGTAATTTCATAAAATAAACACCTTCAGAATTTAAGTAACTAGCTATTGATCTATTAATCTAACATAACTGTTTCATCTCTTAACAATTTTAACCTTTTAAAACAAAGCTAAATATATCTTTTTTAACTATTATATTCTTTTCATCTTATTATTGCGCAGAAAATACAAGATTTCTACTATTCAGAACAAATTTAAAATTTACATCTTATTGCATAGAAAATAAAATACTACTATTCCAAGCAACTTAAAATTTCTCTCTTATTATTTCACAGAGAATAAAGAATACTACCAATCAAGATAACATCCTTAAATTTTGATATCTTATTTTAGCTCATAAAATAAGGTCTTCTAACATTCAGAATTAAATTAACAGTGTACCTCAAAACCACCCTATTAGGAAGATTTAGAATATTAACATAGGAGTAAATACTATTTCAGCTTTACAATTTTCTTTAACTCAGTGTGGAAGTAAGCTCATCAAATAAACAAATTTCAATTTATCAAAATCTCGGAATCCTTAAAATACAGACATTTTACAATGAAACCATCATTACAATTTTATTATTATTTTTTTAAACGAAAATCCCCCTTCTTTGCTATTTTTGTAATTAATTATAAACTGAAAAATTTTCAAACACTCATTATTTGTTTCTTAAGATGTGACTAAACAAGTAAGAAGAATGACTTACCTGATAACTTTGCGGTACGCCAGTCCTTTAGTTGAAAGAAAAGATGAAACCATCAGTTAGCTGGAACGCCACAAAGTTGGAGACAGAACTATGTATACACGTTGGAGTCCCGGCCCTGAGAAGATGAAAAATCCGGCGCACGCGTCATATGCGAACAGCAAGTTGGAACTGGAGCCAAGGCAAGATGGAAACCATTCGTAAAGTCCCAGACCATCACCAAGATCCTCATCCAGTTGGACAGGAACAGCAACAGGTAGCTAACAGCCCTAGGAGACTCTAAGAGGTTACAGTACCGAGGAAGCCATCTTCCGAAGAATGATTTTTTTTACCGTTGAATGGAAGGAAGTCGGTTCTTGAAGTAACACAAAAATTTGAAATTATGACGAAGAAGAGCTATCTTCGGTGAGGCAGGTAAATTGTGGAATCTAGTTTAACCCATATTTGCGAAAAATGGAGCCATAAGTTCCCTTTCTATACGAAGAACATCCTTAGAACTGCACAAAAAACGTGCTCAAGGCACAAAAGCAGAGCACAGTCAAACGGCGAAAACGGTCAGGCCAAAAAGAGAGGGAACAACACCAGCAACAGCTTTTTGTTAAAGCGGAAGCCCATAAAACGCTAAGACCCGCTAAACAGGGTGAAAAATCCAGTACTACAAACCCCGAATACACTCTTGTAAACACTCTCGTTTTTCCGAGGTGGTGAACTAAACACAAATTCAACTATCGCAAAGTCGCCAAACGAATGCCAAGAATTTTTGAACATGTGCAAGGCCAACTGGCCAACCTAAAAGTCACCCCACTCAAACTCTCCTTATCCCGTAAGTTAAGCCCTTGAATTCAGCTAAAAGGTGCAACTTTTTCAATCTCTTCCCCCAATATTCTTATCACAAAGCAAAGTGCAAAATTCAATTAAATAATTGACTGTATCTTAAAATCTGTTAAAGCTAGAATCATGATGAAGAAGAAGATGAAGAAGTGATCTTAAATTAAAAAGCTAATTTTTCTGCTTCCAGTGACATAAATTAAGAATAGGTCAACTTAAGTTAAGGAATATTAAACCAAGTTTATTACGTGGAAAAGTGCCCAATTCCATTATGTGTTGCAACGTGTTTACGAGTAACGAGTGGAAAATACGTATCAATCTTAACTACCAAAAACCCCTAATTAAAATTAAACAAAAGCAAATATACATGAAGCATATTAAATAAAATACACGTTGTGTAGCATAAATTTGGAATAATAATAAAATTAATTCTTAAGTCATAACTTGAAAAATTAAGTGAATTTGCTACACAACAACATGACTTGTCATGATTCTTGTAAAAATGCATGACTAATAATTGAAGACTCAAGTGAATATTAAATATTTGTTTCAAAAATATTTAAGTAACCGAATTTTCCAGGCATGTTTTCATGGCTCACTTTTTTCTTGATGGCTACTCTACTCTCCCTTAAACAAGTAATGCCCCTTGTCCCAGATTTCCTCAGGCCCACATTCCGAGCGAGATTTCCTCAGTGGTGTACGATAATGCTCATACTGGGAAACTGTGGTGTAGTGGTAACGGAGGCTGGCTGCTAGCCTGAACTCCAGGGTACTCCAGAGCATCTCGCTTAATTGCGTTTTGTATGTTATTCCCTCCTCCCCTTCTCACGAGTTTTGTATCGGTCTATTTCTTGCGGTGTACCTTGGCCAACACTTTATAATGAAATTGTAAAATTGGACACATTCGGCCCAAATCCCAAAAATGTTTGAGAAATCAGTGTTTAGCCACTTGAAAAAAAATAATTTTCTTTATCTTCGGATTATTTATTTGAAATAAGAAGCATATAAAAATACATCATATGCATTTTTATTCGGAATTGTTGGTTCCATTATTAACCATAGAAAAGGTAGGTACTATAGAAATAAATTTTCATACCCGTACATCTGCACATATGCATATAAAATAAGTTTTATTTTGCGCAAACATCCATACAAATAAAAGCTCTGGTATTGTCCAAATGCTACAAATAAAACAATTAGAATAAGATTTGGATTATTTAGATTATGGTAAGCACGTGAGGGCTGTTTGCTTAAGGAAAGGGATGCCTTCATGATGGATTTCCTGAGAGTAACTGGCTTGTATTCACGTCACACACGGTAAACCCACGAAACCTCCCATGAAGCCAGCCTATTCGTCAGGACTTAAACGCCAATCGAACAACCACTGCAACTCTTTTTATCTCTCGGTCGCTGTGGCTCAAAAACAGACTCTCTTTATTGAAGTGAAGTAATAAGAACTGAAATTTATAAGATAAATTAAGACATTTATGAGGATAACCTGAGTAAATGCTAGATTTCAAACATCTGATGATCTGTCTGTTAAAAAGTAAATTTGCAATCTTAGCAAATGTTGATTAAACTCTTTTAAGAAACAATTCTTTATTAATAAATAGATTTATAAAAGATTTTATATTTTAATGATGAAAACAAACATTTAAGCTGATGAGAAGAAAAATGCAGCGAAGAGACGATAAGAAATTTTAAACTGTAGCCAGTAACTAATATCACCAATTGTCGAAATGAACTGTAAAAAAAATGAAAACGTGTGTTGTTAAATTGGCTTTTAAATCTACGTGTTTTGTTTCCATTTTTCTACTTGCTGTCTCAATATATTTTCCTTTTATCTTACTGATAATGATATTATTATTGAAAACATTTTACGTAAGTTCTGTAAGTGTGCATTTTTGTAATGTTTCATAACGAAGGACATTAGGTAGGTATGATTTTGTATAGTTAGAGATAAATCCCATAAAATTAAGAAATTGCTATTAATGTTCTTGGTGCCAGACATACGACCCAATAAAATGCATTGGAATACAATTTTAAAAAAGTATATTTTTAATAAAAATTAACTTCGGCACAAGAGGATATGCCATTTGGTACCTAATTGAAGTTCTTATTTCAAAAACGATGTACGTCTTTTTTTATTTTTCAATGATGCTGAGGATTCGAAATTAAATTCAAAGAAAAAGTATTTATTCATAATCATTGCGGATATCAACATATACCTCTCAGTGTAACTGCGTACGAACTCTTCTAAAAAGTGACTTCAACATTTCAAAATAAAGCAAACTGTTTTTATCAAATAAAAGGAGCTATGTTCGTTTGAAGTTAATCCATGCATCTAATCGCATCGAAATAAAATTTCGCCCACGCAATTTCAGAATGCTATTATTCTTTACTTGCCACAAATCTTTATTTGTGAATGTTAGTCCTTTCTGTTGTTGTTTTCACTTATTTTAACGCTTTATGTATCTTTAGGAGATGGTTTATAAAATAGAAACATTTGTGAGGCCTTTTTAATCCCCAAAATCCTTACAATAAATCTACAGCGTCAGATTTTGTTTTCTTTACACTGTTTCTTCGTTTTATCTCAGAGGTAATTCGTGGATAAATCTATTCCTTTTAACATTTAATATCTTGTGACTGCAAAACAAACCTGGTTTTTTGCCTTAATTTATTTTTTTGCTATTTTGATAATAATGCTCTATAAAGTCTTGTGTTCTTTGGCAACATCAAATGTACGAAGCTTCTAAGACCTTAAATGAATTATCACAATGTCCTATAAAGTATCACAGAGATTGAGAAAGGAGAATAAAGGACCCTTTTATTTAACTCAATTAAAAGTTAACAGAAGACATTCCTTGTGCTTAAAGAGTATTTATGTCCAGTATTTATGTCTTAAATCAAAAATAATGAATTTGACTGACTGAACTATTCCCCTAAACTAAATTTACTACATTCTTTATACTTTATAGTAAAAAAGGTTTTTTAAATTTGTATATGAACTATAAAAATCTGCTTTCAATAATAATAAATAAATGAATCAAAGTATTTCTTTTATACAGGATTTTCGACGTTCAGCATTATTTGGTATCATCTGTTCCTTTACGTTACATGCAGTGATTGTGCCATCGTAATAATTAAAGTGAACATATGTACAAAAAAAGTCTTAAAATATCACACAAAATAAATTAAGACATCTGCTTTCAATAATAATACTAACGACTTTTACAAATGAGTGAACCACATTATTTCGACGATAATTAATATTCTCTAAATCCTTTTTCAAAGACACTATGTTATACTAAGTAATACATGCAATTCGAAACATCTCTACGTTTAAACCATTACGTTTTCACTATTTTTTTCACTACTTTACTCGGACAATATAATTCCATACAAAGAGCAAGAAAGAGACTGGTAAAGATGTGAATTATATGGCCTTATAGGATCCTGTAAATGATTTTTTAAATGTAATTTATAACTTTGGGGATGACTGGTGATCATATTCGCGTTCCGTGCGAATTGCCTAAAAAGACGAAAGCCACTCATACGCTGTAACAACGAAATTAAAAAAATCTGATGTGTACACCACATGACTTCCTTGTACGAAATATTAAATTATACGCGTTTTTTCCTTCCTTTCATTTAAACTTATTTCCTCGAATTTCATTAGAGATATATTTTCCATTCAACTAATTCAGTTCTCACTTTAATCGCGGCAAGGCGAAAAAAAAAATACATAAAAACTCAAAATATCTATATTAAAAATTGAAAGATATAGAAAAACATAAAACACAAAATACAGTTAGAACAATTTTAAAAACTTTTTTTTACAGTTAAAATTACAGTTTCCACGCAAAAGCAAACAATTCGGCCAGCGGGCGAAAAGGCAGATTTTTCCCGTGCACAAAACTGAAAGTTCACTTTTGGTCTCAGTAGGCAAAAAGACACTGAAAGAGTAGAAACTGACTTACTTTGTGGTGGACGCTATGAAGAGTCAATATATGGGATAATTTAATAACTTAAATGATAATTCCAGAATGAATTAAGCATAATTTAATTCGCAGTAATAAAAGAAGACGTTACTTTGCTGTTGCGAAGCTTAGTTTTTCTCGATTGGCAACAAATCTACTATTCTGCTAAGTTTCAAATGTAAACAAATATGGCTGCTATGGTAAAAATTAGCTTAGCTGCATTTATAAACTTTTAAATTGTTGATAATTCCATAATTATAATATGCAGGTTAACTTAAGGCGTAAAAACCTTTAATGGAAGATATAAACGACATAATCCAATCATTTTTCGAGCAAAAAATGCACAATTTACAAACATCACTGAGCCGAGTAACAGAGTGGATATATATATTAAAAACTGAAAGATATAGAAAAACATAAAACATCAAATTCAGTTAAAACGATTTTAAAAACTTTTTTTACAATTAATATTACAGTTTCCACGCAAAAGCAAACAATTCGGCCAGCGGACGAAAAGGCAGATTTTTCGGTACACAAAACTGAAAGTTTACTCTGGTCTCAGTCGGCAATATACATATATTTATATACTTTTGGTGCGGCCGATTGGAATATACCAAAATAGGAGGTGCACATCTACCTGTTATAGTAGTCCTATAAACAAAATTTCAACGTTCTGGAGCTACTCGTTTCTGATTTATGCGTGATACATACGTGTACAGACGTGTACAGACGCCTCGAAAATCTTCTGAATCCATTTTAAATCAGATTTATAAACCGTTTGGGGGAAAAGAGTCCTTTACTCTATGCTTACGTATAGATGTCCCACAAAAACATCGTTAAATTGCATTCGATAGCCATCAAAATGGATATTTTCGTTGAAATATGGTATCTGGAATTTTTCGAAATTACAATACTTCCTTTTTACTTTGCACAAGGAAGTAAAAATTACGTCAGAACATGACGAATTCTTATTCGAGTTCGAGTTTTCAAACTTGGAAGAAATGTTTGTATCAGAATAATAATTTGCGTTAACGCAAATTATTGCGTCTATTGCAACGGATGTATCACCTGTAATATTCCTATCAAATATTAGAAATCAGATAACTAGAAAATCAGATAGTAAACAATTTTAGAATAAATTTAGGTAAAAATGGCTAATTTAAACAATAATAATAATAATTAAATAATAATTAGATAATTTGAGGTAAAATAACTTTGAGT
>KK121999.1:346931-366104 GCA_000611955.2 Stegodyphus mimosarum
AGAGTATATATTCTTAAATAAATAAAATAATTAAACTTTTTTAAAAAAAATTAATCATATAAAATTTTAAGAATTACGTAAATTTACGGTAACCTAAGCTTAAGGAGAAAGTTCAGCCCTCCTGTAGAGGAATAGCTTCTAATCTGTGCTTTGTGAAGTATTGTTATAAAAATGCTGACAAAAAATGCTTAGAAAGTTTAAATTTATCACTGAATAAAACAAAAAGTGACTGCAAAGATTTCAGATGCGACTGTTCCTGACTAAAATGTTTATAAAATGAATATTATTAGTTACAACTGGCTTCGCCCACTCCAATCAATATTACTTTCCCAAACGAAAAGAATAGGAAAGCTGGTTTTCAAATCCTTTCTATGACGATTTCTTTCACTTAGTTAATTATCATTCTGGGAGTAAAACACTGTTTACTGAGCTTGTAAGGTTTATCCTAATTTTATTAACAGTTATTTTAAGTTATGCAACTTTTCTATCTATTCGAATTTCAGCTTACAATTTTCTACCAGAATGTAATTTTAGAAACGTAGTTAATGCAAATGAGTAAGAGTACTATTTAAGCCGATTTTTCGCTGACTTCGAAACAGAGGGTTTGAGTTTCCTGACTAGCGAGCGTTTGCCTTTTGGCTACGTTCTCTCTTAGCTATTACGCTCGGCCATACTTTAGGCCCTTGCTTGGCTTCGCCGATATAAATTAATATTTAGGGGCCAACTACTTAGAAACATGATAGCTTCGCCTATATTTTTCATATAGCTTTAGTTAAGCTTAGTTTAGTTTAATTTCTTAATTATTTAAGTTCAAGCCCAAGTGGAGGCTTTGCTGCATACTCCGAGTTAGGAGTTGATTATATTTATTCTTAGAAATAAAGGGCAGTTAACCCTTCTTAAGTCTTACGTGGTTATTCTCACACTTAAGCGATTATTCGCTTGTTAGTGTTTGTGGGGTTCTAAGACTGAACATTGAATTAAATAAGTAAAATCCCACAAGCTTTTGGCTGATTCTTCCTTGAAAGCTACTTATTTTCCTTCAAGTAAAATTAATGTTACTTCTTTTTAGATTTCAAAACAATAAAAAAAGAAATAGTCAAAACCATTAAAAAACAGCTATACCTATCCACAGATATGGAACTTTTGGAAGCAGCCCAAAAAAAATTCTCACCTTAAAGTCTATTAAAACAATTACCGTAACTAACTGAATGCTCCTTCTATTTTAAGATTTCTCTTCCCTATATTTGATCCCGACTTCGAAAAGTTGATCTCACGAAACAGGTTCAAGGATCACATTTTAATTTTTTTAATTTTTAGACATAAAATATGTTATCATATTTTTACGAAATGTCCAGCTGCGGTAAGACAGCTTCCCTGTAAAACGAAGTTAGGGTTGCCAGAAAGTGGCAGGGAAAGGCACGGTTGCCATATTTGGCGCGAAATCTCCATTTGGCGACATTTAGCCATATATTATAGATTGAGCGAGAACATTCTGGTACGAATTCTTACCGGTTTTTTCGAGATTATTCTCGAAGGCAAATCAAAAGCTAGATACACCCTGCCTGTACGCGGAGTAGAAGCGTAACTAGAGTATGTTGAGTTCGGTAATAGTGTCTTTAGCTTAGAGATCAGCTGAAGAGCGATCGAGTCGGGAGCTTTACTTTAGTTCTTTGACGTGAAGCTTTCTTCACCATTATAGCCTGATAGCCTGAAGCCTGTGTGGTTGATTGTTTCAACGTGTCTGTCGTAGTTTTTTGACGACTCTAACGCGTCTTTTGAACTGTCCTGTGTAATACTGACGAATAAATTGTATTTTGATTCTTCAAGTGTTGTCATCAATCACTCCAAATCCACGAACTCGTAGAACGCAACAATATTAATCTTTTGTGTTTAAGTAGGACTATTAGCTGTTTCTTATAGATCGAGTCTTAATTTTTGTCTTAAATTTATTATGAATGAAGTTTCGTATTAATTGACTTTGTTACAGGCTTAGCATGTTACTCCGGTAAACCACCTTGTCAAGAATACTTAAGGGTCTTTGTACAGGTCTAAACTTTATCAACGTTCAATAAATTAACCAAATCATTCATTTTTCCATTTCTATTTTGAAAGCGGTGACATGCAAAATAATTGCAGTACATCAATAGTGTTAAGTTTTGATGTAAAAATAAAAGTTACATCTCTGTTATTTGAAACACATAACGTCACAATTCAGTGTTTGCATTGAATAGCATCAGAAAAATATATTCAATCAGTCTATTCATTTAATTGCATTAAAGTAATGCAATAGTAATATATTACACAAAATTATTAAAAAAAGATTAGATATGATAGCTTCTGAAGCAGAAAATTAAGGGTAATATATTAGTCCTAGTCATATTAAGGAGTGTAGGAAAAATCATAAGTTGGGAACTTCAAATGTAGAGCAAAACTGGTCAGCGGCTATTTCTTTTTCCAGCATTGAAGTTCTAAAAAGAATTAAATTTTTCTGCCGTAAAGTTACTTGTGGTTTAAATCTTTAGCATTTGAATTTACTTTTCTGTTTACGGCAGATTAAATTCTGTTGGATCAAGGTAATCACTCTTATTATAAGGTAAAGAATTTGTAAGTGAGAATGCCAATTCTTCACACTGTGGAAAGATGGTGGCCTCTACAGCCGCCAAAGTTTGACAAGTACAGTTCAGTACTTGAACAAACGCTGTTCGAGGCCAGAATTTTAAATTTGTTATTTATTGTATGTTTGGTGCAATTAACGAATTTAACAAATTTTTGCCATTTTATCAGAGACGGTATTTATGTCACCAAACATCAAATTTTATATCGTCATAAACTTTCTCTTTACAAAGAAATATATTCCACCTCTGTAGGCTACAAATTGCACTTTTTACAGCTTTTAGAAAAAATTCCCAAAGCGTAAAAAAAAATGCGAAATGTATTTGTAAAATTTCGTTTATAAAAACTCTTAATGATTGCAGACAAACATCTATATATCATAGTATATTTCTCTCATTACTAAACTTTCCTTCACTTCTGCATATTTTTATACACTGATTTTTTTTCCCTTTTTTTATGATTTTTAGCCCAAAGTGTGTTAGCCCGGAAGGGCTATTAATTTCGTTTCGGAATTTTGTCAAAATGTTTTGACATGCAGTTTTACTATAAACCGCATGTCACTTTTCAAATTGTTGCCACCAAATATTAGACCTTTGCATTATATTTAAAGAAATTAAGTAATGAAGGATATGCATGAATGTATGTATGTCTCTCATTGTGAAAAACCAACGGTTCCTAGAACATCAAATTTTTGATAAGTAGTCCTCCACTCGAACGTGGGCATCTGGAAGCCTAAATTTCGAATTTGGAACTTGTTTTATTATTTGTTTCATATTTTGTAAAACGTCAACGAATTTTTAATTAACAAACTCGACGATTTCAAAGCTAGCAATGGCAACACTGCACAGAAAAATAAATTCTTATTTCCAGCGCGCAAGACTGTGTATCGGAAATTCTAAAGATATGCTCTTTTAAATATTTTATGATATTGCTGTTGAACTGAATTTTATGGTTTAAGTGTGAAAAACATGATAGTTAATAAATAAAGGTAACACATAAAACGTTAAAAAAACGCCCCTTTGAACGTAATATAAAATCTGAAAGCTTTCAGATTTTTTTTCTTAATTTTTTTAATATAGCCACTTATACCTCTTTCATAAATTCTCCATTTCGGCAAGATACCAATCTTGCTTACCTCACCGTTAAGAGGGGCTTTAGATGTGACGTCATCCGAACTGAATGATTAAAATGTCCGAAAATTCTGTAGTTGTAAACTTTCTTATGCCAGACCGGATAGCTGGTCGCGCAAGCGGGTAGTTACTGAAAATTGTTTTGCTTTTAGCTCTGCGGACAGCTTGGACACTGAGAATTCCGGATTTGTAATTTTTAACTTAATGATTTCTAATGTTAAGCTCTTCAAATATGATTGAAGATCACCAAGATAACGGAAAAATATTAATGCTCTACACATCATTCTCAAAACCTCAAATCTAAAGTGCACTTACAGTGCTACGTTCCGTGCATAATACAAAAATACGATATCTCAAATACGAAAGATCAACTTCATTTAAATATTCCTCTGGAATTATATTGAGCTACTCTATTCAAAATGTATCAACGATTAATTTAATTAAATATCATAGAAATATACAGCATAATTGAATATCGAATTAATTCTTAATTAAGCAAAATACTTGAGGCCAAAATAGTTCTTAATGAACATATGATAAAAACATTATTCGGTATAAAAAGCATTTCCTTTTTGACTGGTTTACGATTTCAGTAGTTCTCTAATCAGTACGTAATTAACAGTTAATTTTGGGTAATGCAATTATATAAACGATATACGAAATACTGAGCAATGAAAACGCAAATGTTTTCATTTAATGGTTGATACAACGCTTCAGATATAAAAATAAAAGTGCATTAATGTAAATTAAATAAATAAAGTAATCGTTTCTGCTTGCATATCTCTGCAAATAAATATTAATTAAGTAAATAAAAGAGCAGTTATCAGCTATTATATCTAATTTATTTTCATTTAAATGATTAGCCATATTAATACGTCTAAAAACATTTGTCCATAGCCTTAACACTCGTTTAATTAAGGATACATCAAAGATATTGATAATAAATATGTTCTTATGTTACTTGTTACAACAAAAATAAAAGTTTGCAAATATTTTTGTTTTCAGTTGAAACGAAGCTTTTGCATAAAATCTTTCATTCACCCTCATAATATAACTTTAAATTTCGTCAAACCATGAAGCAGTCTTCTTATCAGTGTTAAAAGAAATGAGTCACAAAAAAATCTTCACTTCTTAAAACACGATTTTTATTAACTTATTACATTATATATATTTTATTATCCATTACAGTATGTCCTCTTTCTGTAGCAAAATACACATAAGGTCGCGATGTACACTGAGCAAAAAGAAAAGAAAAGGAAAAAAAAAATCTGAAAAGTTTCAGATTTTAAATTACGTCCAAAAGGGCATTTTTTAGCATTTTGTGTGTTACCTTTATTTATTAAATATCGCATTATCGTGTTCTTCGCACTTAAATCATAAAATTCAGTTCAACAGCAATATCGCATAATTTTTTGAAAATGAGTCTACCTTTAGAATTTCTGATGCACAGTTCAGCGCGCTTTAGATAAAAAGGTCCCCCCCCCCGTAGAGTGTTGCCATTGCTCGCTTTTAAATAATTTGAGTTTCTTCATCAAAAATCCGTTAAAATTTTACAAAATATGAAAGAGATAATAAAACAAATTGCAACTTCGGGCTTCTAGATGCTCATATTCGGGTGGAAATGTACGTTCTTCAAAATTGGATGGCTCTAGGTACCGGTGTTTTACCACATTTGGAGAAATATGTATACATTTATGCAGATTCTTCATTCTTTAATTTCTTTAAATATCATACAGGGCTGCAATATTTGGTAGCAACAGTTTGAGAAGTGATTCAGACTTTTAATGTTTCCGATGCAAAATCGCAAAATGGAAACAATAGTCCTTCAGGGACAAAGCCCCTTTGCACTAAAAAGGGAGATAGTTTTTATATCTTCCGTACTGAACTAATTGACGAAATTCAACTTGCGTTTTTCATGTCTCGAAAGAGCGACTTAAAATATGTATTAGATTTATATATACCATTGTTCTAACATAGGTATTTTGACACAAAGTCGCACTTTTTCTGAAATAACATGCCGGTATTTTTCTATATTTCGATTCTACGACTCTAATTATGCCAAAGTGCAAAATTTTGTAAAAATCGCACTAGTAGCTCTTAAAAAATTAGCTCTCAAAATTTTAGCTGCTCCATGTTAACAGAATTTGGTATATACACTCACGTTTGTGAAAATTGCAACACCATGAAGGACTTACGCGAGTGAGCTGAAATTTTCAGGAAATGCAAAGTAGCGCATGATATGCAAATGATTAGAATTGCAAATCCGTAGCGCATGCGTATGCTGAGCAGCGCCCTCTGAACGGCTGATGGATCCGAATAAATAGACGGCTGTAGCGAGGCGTGTATGGTTATCGGTGGTTATCTGCTAGTGGTAAACGTTAACTCAATCTGTACTTATGCCTCGTCGACGAAAGAGAGCGAGATTTGAACAACTTACAGAGTTTGAACGAGGGAGAATCATCGGCCTTCGTGAAGCTGGATTGTCGTATCGTGCAGTAGCCTCTCGTGTGCAGCGTAACAGCAGCACCGTGATGCGCGTTTGGAAGCAGTGGACGGACGAGTGTCGGACAACTCGGAAATCCGGGAGTGGACCCCGAAATGTGACGTCAGCTCGCGATGATAGACACCTGGTCCGCATGGCGCGGACGGACCGTACAGCTTCCTCTAGACAATTGGCAGCACTGTGGTCAATAGCTACAGGTGTTTCATTGTGTGCTTCATCAATTCGTAGACGTCTGCTGCAGTGTGGACTGCGCGCACGGACTCCTTTATACAGGATCCCCCTAACGCACGACCATCGCCGCCTGCGGCTACAATGGGCCAATCAGCATAGAGACTGGCGTGCTGATTGGCAGCATGTCGTGTTTTCTGACGAATCCCGCTTTAATTTGTGGTACCATGATGGCCGCATTCGTGTCAGACGCTATGCCGGTGAACGCCACCTTCCGGAGTGCATTATCGAACGCCACAGTGGACGAACACCCGGAGTTATGGTCTGGGGCGCCATAGCATATCATAGACGATCTCAATTGCTACGAATTGTGGGCAATCTGAACAGCAACCGGTATATCCGTGAAGTTCTACAGCCCGAAGCTGTTCCCTTCCTTCAAAGCTTGCCAGGCGCTGTATTTCAACAGGACAATGCCCGCCCTCATACTGCTCGGATTGTTAAATCCTTCTTTGCAGCGCAGCAGGTACAGCTTCTTCCTTGGCCTGCGTGTTCCCCGGATATGTCGCCAATTGAACATGTGTGGGATGTCATTGGTCGGCGTCTTGCTCGTGATCCTCGTCCTGTTGCGTCTGCAGACGAACTTTGGGTACGCGTACAAACGATATGGAATGCTCTTCCTCAGTCAGACATTCAAACTTTGTTTGACTCCATGCCACGTCGTGTAGCAGCACTTATTGCGGCGCGTGGTGGCCACACAAAATACTGATTCTGATCTCTTGTTCTTGTTTGTTTGCTTTGAACATTTAATCATTTATTTGTACCACTACCACTCAACTGTGTATTAAATTGCATTCAATTATGACGATTCCTTCTTGGTGTTGCAATTTTCACAAACGTGAGTGTATTTATTAATATCGCTTTTTTTATTAAATTATTTGATTCTTCCTTTCACAATTTGAAATTTATGTTCATTTCAAATAAAATTCGCCCTTTTTATGATTTATTTTTAGAATTTGTATTTTTAAATAATATTTATAAATTTTTCGAAAAAAAATTTGAATTATAACCTATAATATTTTTAATGTCGTCTTAAAGTAGATGTATTTCTAAACATACCAGCAAAAAAAATTAGAGTTTTTTATTCAAAATATACATAAATTTAGATGTTGCCGCGCTTTGAAATTTGGCATGTTTTTATAAGAGATGATAACGCCAAATGTGGTTTACGCACTTTATTAAAATTATTTGAAAGTTCGAATGATGACTTTTTCCCCGCTCGTGTTTAATGAAAAAAAAGAAAGGAAAATAATTTGCTATACATTAAGAAGTTCGCCAAGTGAATTATTCTTGGCTCTAACTGAAAAAAATGCGCTAAGATAAATTTTTGAATTTCTTTGTAAATTTCGCACCAAATTTTACAAAATTTTAAATTTAGACATAATTTGAGTCGTAGAATCGTAATATGGAAAGCATTTGCATGTCATTTCAGAAAAACTCCGATTTTGTGTCAAAATACCTATATTAGAACAATGGTATATATGAATCTAATACATATCCTAAGTCGCGCTTTCTAGACATCAAAAACGCAAGTTGAATTTTATCAATTTGCCTAGTAGAACGGGAGATATAGAACTGTCCCATTGTTTTTCGCAATGTACATTTATCAGGTCACGATGTGCACATATGGTCGCGATGTACATATAAGGTGCGAATAGATTAGATTATGTTAGGTTATTTGAGTATTGAGTGCGAGGGGTATCTGTCTAAGAGGCGGGATGACTTCGGATAAGAATTTCCAAGTGAAATTGTCTTGTATTCGCTTTACACGTGGGAAAAAAACATGGAAAGCAATCATGCAGCCACCCTGTTTGCTTCGATATGAACCCGAGACGAATTACCAGTATCCATCGGTCTTTTAACTTCTCGTAACAATCATTCAATCTACAAATTGAAAAATATTTTCTCGATTTCGTTAGACTGAAATATTTGTTGATAAAAGTTTTCGGTATGCCAATATAGTTAATAACAATTGTCTGATGATATTTTGACTCTTGATTGTCGTCAGTGTTGATTTGATTTGATAAATGGCAGTATTCTAAATGAAAACTTATCACCTGGAAGTGAAAACGTATTGCGTAGTTTTGCCTGGAATTGTAGGGTGATGCTTGACTCTCTGACAGCTGTCATGACTACATTATAAAAGAAGAGACAGATATATATGAGCTCTGCTGGAAATCAAAAGAGGTGTTTTCAAATTATGAGATTCCTTTACATCTTTAATTGTACATTAAAAAGATGGTTTCTATCAGAATTAGTGAAAACTTGCAGCTAAAGATCTTGCGAAATCTGAAAATGTCGGATAATGCAATACAGTATAACAACGTAAGTTTGTCGAATCTTCAATTAAAAATTTCGACTGATGCCTGGCATTTGTTTTAGGTTTCAATAGTATAGTGTTAAACTATACACAGGAAGGGTTAGCCCCAACATTTGATCTCACGGGGAAACTCTATTCGAGAAAATATCCAACTCATTTCTCCAACCAAAAACTCTCATTTTGTAGAAGTATATGATACTCTCCTCACTGTCTACACAGGAACTAGAACTTTGCATTGTTTATTAAATTTGCCAAAAACTTATGTATGTTTTTGCCTTGTTCATTTATAAATTTGTCATGAAATTTGCCAGCTTCTTTTACTCTAACCTGTTCAAGAAGTCCAAAAGCAACTGCGATACTTAACGCAATACTGCGAAAGTCAAAACAAGAACAGATACTATTATATTTACACCTGGAGTAAAATATATAAAATCTTCATGCACGTGTATAAAGCAGTATATAAAAAGTAAATAAGAGGAAGATGTAGGATACGAAGATCCGTTTCTACGATTATTAAAATTATCATTTCAGAGTATTAAAGCTGCAATCTAAAAATCAAATTACAATTTGTTTCGTGGGAGGACTGACTGAAAATAAAAATTGTGAATTTTAACGGGTGCCGTCAAGACATTTCTCTTTACATGCCTGTATTATATCTTACTATATTAAATTAGGTATGTTGAGTTTAATAATTTTCTTTACCTGTTATATATCTCTGGCTGTCTTAAATTTCAAAAGAAAAAACCTTTGCAATTAAACGCATCTTTTTAGAACTGCTGAAATATTATCTAGAACTAATTAATTAATTTTTTTATATATAAAATGTTTTTGTATAGGATTTATTACATGTATATCGTTAACGAGGTACATAAAAGTTTAATTTTTATAACATCTATATATACATTTATTAATTTTAAGAGAATTTAAGTGCTAACGCGTTTCCAAAGTAATTCTATTTTCAATTAAGATTTCATAAAAATGTAAATTTTCTGCTTGCATGAGTGCTTTCGTTGAACTAGCTGGTAAATGTTGTATCTGCAAAATTTTAGAAACGATAATACAACAGAATATCTCCAAGATTTAGCCCATAATTAAGAAATGTGATAATTTTATTCTATTTGATACTCACATAATTTTTAACTATGCATAATTTCCTTATATTCCATATTTTTAAAGAAATTGTTACATATGTTATAATCTACCTGTATTATGTATTTCATTTTTACTCAACGGCGAATCAGTTGCCGGCGGGTTGTCCTGTCGGCGAAAGGGTGACGGAGAAACGGCGACGAGAAAACATCGACGGTTAGACGCATATATTTGTGAAGATCCTTGTAAGATAAATTGGCTAGCATTCACGTAAGAAATGGGGAAGATAAAAATATCATTTAATATATTTTAAAACTTTAATAATTTTTAACATTTTTAAATATCGCTAATCATCTTTAAATATCTTTTAACGTTTTTCGCCGTTATTTTTCTTTCCTGGACAGATTCAGTTCTAACAGTATTTCCATTTAATTAAATATAAAATCCCTAATTTATCTTTCAACATTACTAATTGTAATTGATTGAAAACTAAGCAATTTAAAAGCTATAGACATTCTGCTTAAGATCTTGAAATTGTATTCCACTTTTTAACAATATATACAATTGCTATAAATTAAAATATACTGATAATTTTTATAAATGTATTTCGTCTCTATTGAAATTAATGATAGATCTTTCTAACACCATATGTCCCATATCTGACAAAAATCAACTGGTTTATCCATATGTTTTAGTTCAATAATAAATAGCACTTCAAAATTTTGGAAAATTTGGAATGGTAATAATATATATATATATATATATACGTTTTATATATCTATATATTTACGTTTTCGCGACCCAATGATTTAGCATTTCATGGCTTTATCATTGTGCTGACGATGCATAAAGATATTTATGCGATATAAGTACCAGATTTGTTTCATTTATCGAATCTCCACTTTCGGTCTAATGCGTTCCTCATAATGAATTCAGTCAGCTTGTACTACATATAAAAGTGTTCGGGAAAGACCATTATGGCATGCTATTCTTGCTCAAGGTTACATGATGAAAGACAGCCAACCACTGAGGCTTTTTAGATAACCATGCAAATGAAATTTAGTACTGCATATTTCCACAAAGAGAGGTTTGATTTAGATAGCTGGCTGGTGAAATACGAATAATATAAATTTTTTTCTGAAACTTCCTAAACTTTTTGTCGCTAGTCTTTCTTTCAGAGGTTAATCCGATAGAAGATTGTTTGAGATAGGTTAGTTGTCTCAAACGCAAGATGTGTGGCAGCGCTTTTAGGTTTCAATCTTCAGCATTTTAACGAGGGAACACTATAATAGCCCCTTGATTTCTATTTTCGCACATGAGAAAAATTACAAACATTTAACCATTAAAACTTTTGAAAATTAATTTAATACAGCAAAGCATACTCTTCTGTGAACCGTAGCAAATCCTGATATCGAAACTAATAAAGTAACAAAAGCTGCTTCGGCTAAACTAGCCCATTCAAATACACCGTGAAGTTAAATCTCAATTTCCACATTAACAACTTCGCAATCTGTTAATGCTCTGGAAACATCACTAGGACGCAAACCGTGCCTTTACAGAAGTCTACTCCTTCCCCCCCTCTAAACCCCTAAAGAGCTCAATAAACCAGAAATCGGGCATAATAGATAGATCAGGGGGCGATTCAGATAAACTGGCGACGCACGCAGCCTATGGTGTCGTCCTTCCCTTTTCGGGCGCTTCACAAAGCAATCAATCATCTCCGCCTTTCAGTGGCACGGTTCTCAATTTGCATAACTAAACCACTTTAATTAGGCATGTGTCAGAATGAACGGATTGCAGGACATTCCGTAGCGGAGGCCAGCAGAGTTTTCTTCCTCATTTCAGCGAGCAGCTTACCCTCTCTGGATTCGTCAGTAAAGGGAATTGAAACACAATGCTTAACAGTAGGCCCAGCCAGCTGAATACTGCATCCGTTATCTGAACTACGTTGCTGAAGCTGTAGGTAGCAATTACTTGCGTCATTCCTTCGTATAACGCCGTCATTAGATTCCTAGAAAATGCCGTATTATGAGAAACAAAGAACAACTACAACAAAAAGGGGGATTAAGCTTTAAAAATTAATACGGTTACACTATTTAGCTTTCAAATATATCTCAAATGCATTTAGTAAAACACATTAATAATGGATCAAGTAGTCCACTAAAAAGCTACAAATACAATCTACAAGTGAATAGTCCTCTAAGAAGCTACAAAATCACTGTGAGTTATTTAAAATTCACATAATACTATTGTGATAAAATGTATCAAGAAACATTAAATAAAACACAAAATTTCAGTTTATTGGTCCAGTTTTATTACATCTAGCTCAAAAACATCCCCTACGACTGCAATGCACTTATTCCAAAGTTTTCTTCATTCCCCAAAATGTTAGTTGTAAAATAAATCTTTTTTAAGAAATCCCATCAGGATTGGCAGGGAATTTGCTTTTATTTCAACAAGAGATTCAAAACAGAATCACGAAGCGATAGTCGTACGTGTTGAAGTTCTTTTGCGCAAAATTAAAAAAAAAAATATTGTAGGCAGGTGTATATATCGTGGTACAAACTCCATGCGCTATTCACATCGGTTTCCATAAATTACTATTTTCAAATGCCACAAAATACTCAGATAATATTTGTTGTCTAGAGTTTGGCCCGTTGAGAGAAATTTACGATGAGTAGCAGCATCAAAATCAAAGAAAACAGATAACATTATCTTAATTTTTTTATCGTTTTTCTTGTTGTCTTTTCGGCTTTGCTTCGACTTTCAAGCGCTGTTAACTTGATTATTGAGCTATTTCTGTACAGAAAATGTACATCTGTGATTCGACATGGGTGACAGGGCAACTTGTCTTGACAAATCATCTTGTGAATTTGTTGTATGCTTTAGTATATTCCAAAAAATAAATCAACTTTTTTGCTATAAACTCAAGAAATTACGTACCGCAATCATAAATGCGCTTTCAAAGTTTTTTCACAGGATTCATTTTATTTAAAAACTTCTTTAATTATATCCATAATAGTGAAGCGGCGATCGCTAATCACTAAACCTCTCACTTCATCTACGTGCAGCTCATTAGTTGAAGTGGATGGTCCTGCGAGAGCGTGATTTCAACTCTTTTTTTAATGCTCGGGCGCTTTATTTAATAGCCATTAGCCTTGCCCCACTACAAGGGCCTAAATTGGTGGCCATTTCATTATGGAAGTACCTAGCACGCAGCACCGTTGCTTCTTATCAAGGGACGCAAAGTTACAACCATGTCTTCTCCGGGATTCGAACTCCGGTCCATTGCTACGGCAGTATGTCATCCATGTTTCCTATTGGGCCTATCTCGAAATACACCTTTATGACGTATTTGACATTTATGACATACTTTGGAATTCTATAATCTTTCTTTTAAGTCTCAGTTGTTTTGCTACTATACACTGGTGTGCAAAAATTAAGGACGAGACGGTTTTTTCAATGAAACTTTGTACAAAAGCTTTCCAAATCAACACATTTAATACCGTAAGATCTCCAATACGTAAGGACAGGAGTAATGTAAGCAACACTTACAAAAGAGAAACCAGAGAAATAAAAAGAAGCTTTATTGAAAAAGTAGCATGGAGCGCAATGCGACTGAAGGCCGAAACATCCCTGTGATGGGTGTCCAGCAAGAAACATCCGGTCTTTAATAGGGGATATGATCTCCCCTGACTGCTAGGCAGGTTTCACATCATTTGTGCATGTTGGATATGTGGTTGTTAATGAGTTGTTCAGACACTGCTGCTCGTTCCTCTTGTAGCACCAATCGCAGTTTCAAAGTTACGTGCTGACACGGGTTTCCCTAGTTAGTTACGTACATGCTAGGCAGGATAAACATCCTAAGATCGTGCCGACAGGTGCCTGAGCTCCATAGGTTCACTGTACGACAGCTCGGCGACCGAGACTTTGCTATGATGTGACGAGTAGTCCGCCATCTCCAAAACAGTCCCTTTTGATGATGTTGAAGGGGTTATTGCGTGTTCCCCGCTCTGTCCAGATGTGTATGTGTGTAGAATCGCAACTCAGACTAAATTTGCTCTCATCTGTAAAGAGTATTCGTCCCCATTCATTGTCTCTCCAATTCCGGTGTTCCCGGCACCACAGAGAACGCCTTCTCCGATGGGCAGGCTTTAGAGGTACACACCGTACAGGGCGTCGTACAAACAGACCACCACCGTGCAATCTTCTGGCCGCGGTAAAATACGATATCGGTCGTCCAGTCGCCTGTGTCGTGTGTCTAGCGATTTCTCCCGCTGTCTGCCGCCTGTTTCTTCTGGCCTGTAAGGCAATATATCGGTCATCTGCGGGTGTGGTTCCTCGTGGACGACCACTACTAAACCCCCCGGATAGCTGTTCCTGTAGTCTGAAATTGTCTCCAAAGTCGTGAAACGATGCTGTGAGCAATTCCGAACTCTGCTGCCACACTTGTCACACTGCGGCCTTCCTCCAACAGAGCAATTCCGAACTCTGCAGCCACACTTGTCACACTGCGGCCTTCCTCCAACTTTCCAATGATTCGACCTCGGGTAAAAGCATCCAGATGTCGTCTAACAGATTGATTATTTGCCATTTTTCGCTGAGGCAGCAACTCGGTGTGACTTTAACTGCTATACGGCGTGCAATCTCTTTGCCAGAAATCTGATCTTACACCGACAACATGCTTTATACTACTCAGACACTCCCCCATTACGTCTACCTGCATATTTGCGCATGTGCTACCGTACATCACCTTACTTAATCTCCTGATTGGTCTTTCTGTCCGCTCTGCCTCTTCGTTCAGCTGGTGGCCCACCAGCGGCCGAGCGGTAAAGACGCTGAACACTGGTAGTTCGGTCCGAGGTTCGAATCCCGCGAACGGGCTGGCTGCATGGGCGTTTTCGTGGTTTTCCCCATGTGTAACGTGTATACGAGCCAGTTTCCCTTAGAAAGTCCTCCACGAAGGCATCCCTCCCCTTAGGCAGATAGCCCTCGTGTGCTTTGCCATAATCGAATTACCTACCTACCTTCGTTCAGCTGATATGCTAATTTTTCAACTTCGTCCTTAATTTTAACACACCAGTGTAGTTTTGGTAAGCGGCACAGACAATTTCTCTTCATGAATCTCTCGCACCATGACGTTGTCCCAAAAAATTCGGCAATAGACATATCTATCACTAATTTTTCTCTTCAATTAAAATCATTTTTGCTGAAACAATAATCCCGTTTTTCCCGTGATTTATTGCCCGGTTCTTAACATATTCCTCAAGCTTTGGCTACTTAGGAGCACATGAAAGTAAAGTTCTTTTACTATATTTGCATGCACTAAATCCATCTTCTATTTTCTCCGTTCTCGTGTCATTTCTCAGTCGAATGTGGGTTAAAAACGCGTTCAGCTGCTCTCTTTCCGTGCTCTCAAGTGTGAATAACTACTTCAAATTTAAATACAATATTGTACGACAGTCTTCTGTCTTTAGATCCTATGAAAGTACTTTAATTAAAAAATTTTATGAATATCTTAGTTTCTTCTTGTAAAAGCAGATATGAACACTAAAGGCAAAAGAAAATATTACTCTCATATGATTACTCTTATTTTGCATTTACTAGTTATTTATAATTTCAGCTATTACTATCTCTTCTCCTTTCCGTTTCTTCACCAGAATGCAAATCAGCTAGACAGTATTTAAGGTGAGTTTCTGGATTGCAACATTGAATCTGTTTCTATCTTTCGAGGTCACGTTACTAGGTTTCGTCAGCTCTGTTAAGATTGAAACTATCCAGCTTTGTATTCGCAAGTGAAAGTTCTAAGCTAACTTACTTTTAAATTAAATTTTATAGTCTTTGATTATTAGGCTTAGTTTAACTTTTGAATTTGACTGTTACTTTAAGTTACATCGCCACAAGTGGTGGCTGCTTATGTAAGCACCAGACCTGCATTTCATGTTCAATTTCTGATTTAATAAAAAATTTATTTTAACCATCTCAAGTGTCTATAGTTGACCTGCGACCAAGCGACAATTTGCTGTAAGTCTGTTAGAAGTTTGGATACCAGTTCATGTTACCAAAGTCAGTCAGACTGTATGCTTTGAACGACATTCTCATAGTATAAGTTTGACTGCTTGTAGACTCCGAGTTGCGATAGCAAGAGACATTCTGATTTCAATGAGCCAATCACCAAGATGCTTTCATTTTGAATTAGTAGATACTGGTCAACCAGAAGAGCCCTTTAAAAATAAAACCCCAAACATGAAGCAAACGAACAAATGGACCTGTCATTAGTTGTTTGCATTTTAAAAGGTAATAATAAAAGAAGAATTTTATCATCTTAAAATCTAAGTTGGGCTTAAGTGACTTACAGCGCAGAAAGGTGGGAAAAGGTAGATGGCCCTAAAAGCGAAGTCCCTTCCGTACTGCTCGCGCGATTAGTTGCTTTGTAGCCATAGACTTTTAAGCTTTATCCATTTCATAAAAATGATGCACCTGAAAGCAGAATGCATTGCCCATAAAAGTACTACGGAAGTTATTCTTTAAGCATCTTTCCAGCTCGGTCTAACGTGTGAGATGAAACCGAAATATATTGCGCTATATCATATGCGTAAAAATACGTTACATTATATATTTATACGATTTATTTTGAATTTTTTAGGAAGTACTGCCAAGGAAATATTAACTTCTCTTGCTTTCTACTGGATCAAAACAGTGTTGTTATCGACATCTGTAATAAAGGCAACCATATTATATGCTCCTGATGCAGAAAAAATGTTTAATATTAGTATTTTTACAATTTTATTTTTTCAACTTGTTTCTTATAGGACGAAGTTATACTCTCGGCTCAAAGACGCTGGCTAATTTTACGGCACATTTGGGAGTAAAATAAATGCACCTTATAGCTCGGTAAATACGCTTTATCGGTATTGGTTATTTTTAAGAGTGTTCATTTATAACTTTTAAATTATTACAGTTTTTCTTCTATAGTTCCGGTTTTCATGTAGTCAGCAATATCGCAAAGCGGTCATAACTGTCACTCTAAACAAACCACATTCAGATATTTGGCACTTGGGCGTACCCAGTAATAACATAGAGAAATTAAGCAGAACAACTTAAACGTAGATTTGTTTCTTTTTTCTTGAGTCTAATGGCATAGATGAAGGGTGAAGACCCTTGAACTAATTGCATTACTTTAAACAGCTGTAAATGCAACTTCGCAAATAAAGTTTGTGTTGAAAAAGAGAGAATGCATAATATCTTCTTATAACATGGAAACTTATTGCTAGAGATATCAATTTTCCTCAGTAGGAATTTCCCATATGCACAATCATGGCGACGGAAAAATTATGATAATTTAAAAGTTGTTAACACAACAGAGAATAATAACTTTTGGAGTGACGGAGATTAGTGCATAAAAGACATTAGTCGTCCTGGCCGGTTTAACACTTGTTTATTGTTAAAAAGATACATTCTTAACTTCATTTGCAAAGTGCAATAGGTGCAGTCTGCATGACCTTTTTTATTCACATGTGTGAGTTTTTTACAACTTCATAACAATTAATTTCAATTGAGTAAGAAAGGTGCAGCAATTAAAAGTACGGAAGCGAGAGAGAGAATATGACGTGTCAGAAATAAAATTTGGGTTCACAATGATTTTGTTTCACTTAAGCTTTACCTCTATTGGTTATTTTAAGCTCCGGTTCCCAAATTCGAAATCAATATCGGCTGAAGCTTTCGTAAGTGCCTACGGTTATGCCTAGGGTTATGTAAGCATCACGTAAGAAAATTAATTTTGAAATGACGCAGTTTAGAGAGATACATTATAAGCAGTTTCTAGTTTTAGGACAGAAAGGGGAAATAACCAAACTAAAATGGGGGAGTAAAAGAACTATAGAAAATTAAAATTAGCATTCTGAGTAAAAGATTAGATTATATTTAGATTATACGATTAGAATAGTTTTAGCTTACATGTATAAATATAAAGATTCCCATCTTTCTTCATTGTCTAAACATTACAACATTTTCTTTGTGGAAAAATATTCTAATCTTCTAAGACTTTTTCGGCAACGCATTCATTTCTGTGCCTTTCTATTCACAAAACTTTTATTGTTTTCATCTGTTTGTGTTTTTCTAAATCTTGCAAAGATGGTATTGTTTTAAGCTAGAGACGAAATCTTATCCATTGTAAATGAAGGTAAAAAACACGACAGCACATTACTATCGTCGGCAGGGCATCATAGTTTAGTTTGCATTTATCTTTCATTTAATGCAATTGCGTTACTTGTCAGCAAAGCGAAGTGAATTGTTTGAAGCATCCTTTTACTTGAACTTCTCAGTAACCTTTTTGTTTCTGCTTAGACATATAATTGCTTTTTAATATCAGAAGTATTATAAATGAAACATATTTTAAACATATTAAAATAGGTCAAATTGAAGACTTTCTAACTCTACGTTTTGTGTATACTTCTGTCTTCGAAATATACGGTAGCACTTTTGATTAAATTTTATTGTAGCATACAGATAGTAAGTTTCTCTCCATATTTCACTTTTTTAATTCTTCCAAAAATAAATACACTTATTTAATGTTTTGACATTTTTCAGTTTATATCATATTTCACATTTTTAATTTTTCCAAACATAAATACACTTATTTAACGTTTTAACATTTTATATCATTTTACGTTCAAAAACAAAATGTAGAAACAAATGTCAAAGCTTTTAGAATCGAAGTTCTTTTTGAGCTGAGTTTTGGTTTTATTAAACAATGACTATTTAATTTTCTGATTTCGCAAGAGGTAGTAATAGTTTTATTTAAGAAAATTAAAATGTTTATGAGATTTCCATACATTTTTTGTAACTTTCTTTTAAAAAGTACCATTTTTAAATGTTAGATTTTCAATAAAAAATGCCTTTTCCAAATGTTAGATTCTCATAGCCTTTTTTTTTTTGAGGGGGGTTACGTAGACAGGCATCTGTGCAGTCCTTTTGAAATGTTACGCTATCCTTCCCTTAAAAGAAATGTAAACATTTATATTCGCATTTCTTTATTTATCCATTCTTGATTCTCGGTGTCTAAAAGCAAGATGACTATATAAAGTGCAAACTCCAATTTACAGTATGTATGAAGATGGCAATGTATTTCCTTTATTTATTTTGAATTTCAGTAAGAAAGGTTACTGAGAAGTAGTTTTTATCATATAGATATTTATCATACAGATATATAGATATTATATAGGTATCATATAGAAAACTGTAAATATTACAATTTATTTCGTAGTATAAAATTTCAGAAATGCTAATTTTAG
>KK121999.1:374529-396770 GCA_000611955.2 Stegodyphus mimosarum
TCTTGGATTGGCTTTGGCTAGTTGCCAAATTCGGACGACTTTGAACTTCGTTGAATTCGTTGAATTTGAAACTTCGTTCGAACGTTGAATTCGTTGAATTCGTTGAACTTCGTTGAATTTGAAACTTCGTTTTCTGAAATTATTTCTTCTTCTCGGTTTTCTAATTCACTATCGGGATAAGATTTTGAAACTGTAGATTATCAAGATTGTATTAATATTCAGCAGTTGAAGTGGAACATTACAAATTTCTACTCCATCATGCCTCTTCATTCGTTGTGTCTCTCCAATAGTGGTTTACTGTCATCCTGCTTATACTTAAGCACACACACACATGTATATATACACTCACGTTTGTGAAAATTGCAACACCAAGAAGGAATCGTCATAATTGAATGCAATTTAATACACAGTTGAGTGGTAGTGGTACAAATAAATGATTAAATGTTCAAAGCAAACAAACAAGAACAAGAGATCAGAATCAGTATTTTGTGTGGCCACCACGCGCCGCAATAAGTGCTGCTACACGACGTGGCATGGAGTCAAACAAAGTTTGAATGTCTGACTGAGGAAGAGCATTCCATATCGTTTGTACGCGTACCCAAAGTTCGTCTGCAGACGCAACAGGACGAGGATCACGAGCAAGACGCCGACCAATGACATCCCACACATGTTCAATTGGCGACATATCCGGGGAACACGCAGGCCAAGGAAGAAGCTGTACCTGCTGCGCTGCAAAGAAGGATTTAACAATCCGAGCAGTATGAGGGCGGGCATTGTCCTGTTGAAATACAGCGCCTGGCAAGCTTTGAAGGAAGGGAACAGCTTCGGGCTGTAGAACTTCACGGATATACCGGTTGCTGTTCAGATTGCCCACAATTCGTAGCAATTGAGATCGTCTATGATATGCTATGGCGCCCCAGACCATAACTCCGGGTGTTCGTCCACTGTGGCGTTCGATAATGCACTCCGGAAGGTGGCGTTCACCGGCATAGCGTCTGACACGAATGCGGCCATCATGGTACCACAAATTAAAGCGGGATTCGTCAGAAAACACGACATGCTGCCAATCAGCACGCCAGTCTCTATGCTGATTGGCCCATTGTAGCCGCAGGCGGCGATGGTCGTGCGTTAGGGGGATCCTGTATAAAGGAGTCCGTGCGCGCAGTCCACACTGCAGCAGACGTCTACGAATTGATGAAGCACACAATGAAACACCTGTAGCTATTGACCACAGTGCTGCCAATTGTCTAGAGGAAGCTGTACGGTCCGTCCGCGCCATGCGGACCAGGTGTCTATCATCGCGAGCTGACGTCACATTTCGGGGTCCACTCCCGGATTTCCGAGTTGTCCGACACTCGTCCGTCCACTGCTTCCAAACGCGCATCACTGTGCTGCTGTTACGCTGCACACGAGAGGCTACTGCACGATACGACAATCCAGCTTCACGAAGGCCGATGATTCTCCCTCGTTCAAACTCTGTAAGTTGTTCAAATCTCGCTCTCTTTCGTCGACGAGGCATAAGTACAGATTGAGTTAACGTTTACCACTAGCAGATAACCACCGATAACCATACACGCCTCGCTACAGCCGTCTATTTATTCGGATCCATCAGCCGTTCAGAGGGCGCTGCTCAGCATACGCATGCGCTACGGATTTGCAATTCTAATCATTTGCATATCATGCGCTACTTTGCATTTCCTGAAAATTTCAGCTCACTCGCGTAAGTCCTTCATGGTGTTGCAATTTTCACAAACGTGAGTGTATATATATATATATATATATAATTCTGTAGATAAACTCTATTAATTGTAATAAATTTAGGATGCGTAAGAGAGAAGACAGCAGTTATTTTTTAGTTTCGCCCGAGGTGATAATAGATGCTTCTGGCATACAGATGGAATGTTTAGTAGAAGAAGAAATTTGCAAGCGTTGGCATAGATAACAAGACACACAATTTTAGTTCCGCAATAGAACAAACCTTTATACCCACAAATAAAATTCACATAGCATCACTTATAGGTGCGTTATATGCGCCCTCTAGTTTTGTATATCTTAAATATCTTCAAGCAAGGCGAAGCATTGGAAAGTGAGCTGCACACTAAAACCAGTGGTATTTATAGACTTATTTTTAGTCCAAAGGGGCAAGTTACCTAGAAGGACTATTAATTCCGTTTTGGCATTTTGCGTTGATTCACTATAAATGTCGGTTCACTTTTTAAATTGTTGCCAACAAATATTAGAGCCCTGCATTAAAGAAATTAAATAATGAAGAATTTGCATAAACTTACCTATGTTTCTCGCAATGTGATAAAACAACGGTACCTAGAGCCATCAAATTTTGAATAAGTAATGTTCCACCCGAATAAGGGCATCTGGAATAAGGGCATATGGAAGCCCAAATTTGGAATGTAGAATTTGCGAATCATTAGCGATTTTTTGATTAACGAACTCAACGATTTCAAGGCGAGCAACGGCAACACTGCACGCAAAAAAAAAAAAAACATTTTTGTCTCCAGCGAGCGAGACTGTGTATCGGAAATTTTAAAGATATGCTCATTTTTAAATTATGCTCATTTTGCGATATTGCTGTTGAACTTAATTTTATTGTTTAAGTGCGAAAAGCATGATATTTAATAAATAAAGGTAACACAGAAACTGTTTAAAAAACACCCCGTTGGGCGCAATGTAAAATCTGAAAGCTTTCAGATTTTTTTCCCCTGAATCTTCGATTGGACATAAGCTGTCGCTAAGCAAAGGAACTAAGTAAGCAATCATGAAATGGAAAGTCGCAGTCCAGAAAAGTTATTATAAACAATTTAGAAACAGAAAAGAGAAATAGCCAAATGGGGAATAAAAATTACTATTGCCAAATTAAAGTTTATAATTTTGAGTTACATATTTTATATCTTATTTAAGAAATGAACATACAAAATAATAAAAAAATTATTAACTTTGGGGAATTTCTGCTACAAAAAATCTGAAAAGATTAGCAAGCTGCGAGAAACGTTTCAGCCATAGGCATGCCAAACATGAAGAAAAAAACCGTTTTGCAGTTTTCTTGAAATATACAGTGGTGGCCAAAATTGTGGACACTTTTGGAAATTTTTATGTTTTTGAACTTTGTATGCTTATAGAAAATGTTACGTTTTGCAAAATGCAAACTTGTATATATCATTTTAAAGAGAATGTATTACTGAATTCAATACAAAACACAAAATTCAATTATTTGCAATACAAAAAACCTTATATGTACTTGAATATAAATAAAAAACACAGTTATGAAGTGGTTTGTAATGTCTAGCTTTCCTGGCTAATCACTGTTCTTGTTCTGAGAACCAATCAAATGTTAGTAACTGCCAATAGAAGCTGACATCATGTTTACACTTGAAACAATTCATTATTTTGCTTTGTTCTGTAGAAGGAGGACCTGTTTCTTATACACTGCAGTTACAAGTAGGAATTTTTGTAAGAGTTTTTAATATTTAGTCAAGAAGCAATGACATCAAATAAAAGAGTAGATTGGACACCTAGAAAGAGATGTAATATTATTGTGTTACGAGAAAGTGGTCTTTCCTATGCTGAAATTGCAAGACAGGTGGGTGGTTCAGTGACTACATCTGGAGTCCGAAAGTTTTGTTTACGATATCAGGAGACAAATTCAATAAAAAACAAAGAAGGAGAAGGCCGAAAAAGGTACACCACATCTATTGATGATAGATGAATAAAAAGACTATATCTCCAAGATAGAAAAATGTCACCAGCGGCCATCAGAAGTGATTTGAATGATGCTGGTCTTTCTGTCAGTTCAAGAACAATCAGGAGAAGATTAACAGATGTTGGACTGAGAGGTAGAATTCCACGAAAAAAGCTTTATCTTAATTTTTAGCAACGAAAAAAAAGACTACATTGGGCAAAAGAACACATTAATTGGACAGATGATCAGTGGTCACAAGTTATACGGAGTGATGAAACTAAGATATCATTATTCGGTAGTGATGGGCGAAAATATGTAAGACGTAGAATAGGAGAAGAGCTACATCCTGACTGTGTTTAAGCAACAGTGAAGAACCCAGTTAGTGTTATGATTTGGCCATGCATGTCAGCAGATGTTATTGGTCGCCTTCATGTCATCGATGGGATACTGAATGCCAGAAAATACATTGACACTATTCTAGAACCAAAACTTCTACCTTCTATCAGAGATCTCTTTCCCAACAATGCTTCGTTTATTTCTCAGCAGGATTCTGCTCCTTGCCGCACGGCCAAAATATCGAAAGAGTCGTTTCGTACAAAGAGCATTAAATTGTTGGCATGGCCAGGAATCAGTCCTGACCTCAATCCTATCGAAAATTTGTGGCACCGTTTGAAAACTCTTGTCCGAATGAGGCGCCCATCAAATAAAAGGGAACTAATTGAGGCTATAATTGTTTCCTGGCATCATGTAATAACGAAAGAAGAGCTTAAAACTCTTGCCAGCTCAATGAAACGTCGATGTGAAGCTGACAAGCGCCTGGCCCCAGCCACCACCCCAAGCTCTTATTGAACACTACTTGTGATGTCATAGAGTGACGAAATGAATTCCCTTCGGCATTTTTGCGGGCGAAAAGCTTGCTTTAATTGCAAATATTCTGTTACATTTCACAAATTCACATTTATACAAAACATAACCAAGACCAAAAAAGTATAAGTTCATCTAACTTACACGAAACAGATAATAAAATCTCTTCAACCTGACGTCATAAACGGCAACCAATAAGAACAGGGGTGGTGGCTGGGGTCAGGCGCTTGTTGTGAAGCTGTAATCAAAAATAAAGGGTACCCTACTAAGTACTGATAACTCACTGCAATCATCACTATCTAATGTATATCGATAACTATTATCGTTTAACTTTTTTTGTATTGCAAATAATTGAATTTTGTATTTTGTAATGAATTCAGTAATAAATTCTCTTTAAAATGATGTATACAAGTTTGCATTTTGTGAAACGCAACGTTTTCTATAAGCATACAAAGTTCAAAAACATAAAAATTTCCAAAAGTGTCTACAATTTTGGCCACCACTGTATATATATTTATTTAAATATACACTACTATAAACTTAAACTTTGCAAATACATAAGTTCAAATTGTAAATCATCTACAAGAAATACCGCTGAAAAATTTGAAAATATGAGATAAGAAAAAAAATCTGCAAGGTTAGCAGTGAACTTTTTTTTGTTGCTGACAGGGAAAAGAAACAGCTTTATGTATTAAAAAAGGAGGCTATGCACATGAATGTGTAGAGGTACTCTCTATTCTACCGACAGGAAAATGCTGAAGAAGATAGAAGAGTTCTTGAGTAATTGAATTGGGAATTCAGCAATCTTAAAATACAAAAGTTCTCTTTTACGCCCAGATTTTAAAACATCACCTAACAAAATAAAATTCTTATGAAATAAAAATATAATACTTTTCGGAATTGCAATACGGAAAGAGAATGCCTCTTTTGCCCCATTGTTTCAAAACATGTTTTGATGTGTGAGCAAGATTGCCTTTATTAAAGTTCAGCTTGATAAATCAAAAACGTTCAAAATTCTTCTCTTGCATTTTTACGAAATCCAAGTTAAAGTGGGGTAAATAACAGAAGAGATTCTCTATCCAATGAAATCTCTTTTTACTTATCTTTCCACTAAGACGTGCATGGCCACAGTTACATGAAAGTCTTTAAAAGAACGCTTTGAATCTTTAATCAAAGAACATATCTAAATAAGCTGGTATGAAGGGCTTTATTCGCAGTTTGTAATTTGGAATTCTAATAAAACGCAAAAATTTTTATCCATAGTTTTAAGCGCAAAACAAATAATAAAAACACATGCCGATATTTATTCTGTTAGATCTTTTCTGAGTAAAGCGAGCTTTTTTTAATTATTCTCACAAAAGCATTTCATTTAAATCACAATGACAAAATCGTTAAAGTTCTAGTTCTCAAGTTTCATGTTTGACCTTGTTATTTAAGAATGACACAAAGATTTTCACTTTTCATTCAGTGAAGTACATAAACAAAAGAAATACACGTAGTTCGAAAGAAGAAATTGTTGTTGCTATGCCAGTTCTCTGCAAAATATATGCAAATATATTTTCTTCGAGTAACTGATATTTAACAAATCTGAGCTTGCGGATTTTCTAAACACAGTATAAAATCAATTTTAATTTCTTTTAAAACAATCTTTATAACGTTTGCTGGATCGCTGTAACTTATTTTTATTTGCATCTTTTAACTCCAATGTTTTGGATCGAACGAAAGAAAGAGATTTGTATTTTATTTTAGAGCAGATAGTGAAAGAAATAATGCATGCAAGAAATGCTCGTTACTTTAAACTTTAATAAATGATAAAATATAAATTTGAATTTTTTTTAATTTTAAAATTTATTAATTTGAGTAAACTCGTTGTAGTTTCTTTTTAATTTTCTGTCAAATAGTGTTGACATGATTTATCTTAAAATATTTCATGTTTCCTTGATATTTACTGCCAAGAAGGATTACATACCTTGTGTTACACACTTTGTTCTTTCTTTTTCCCATTTTTATTCCATGAAGTAACGCTAAATGTCTGTTATATGGATGTATGGCCACAGTAAATCCTTTTTTTAATGATTCTAACAAATTAATAAATTTCATTGAATCGTATCCTCCAGAAACCATGCAAGAAATCACCCAAACATTAAATATGCACTTTTCAATTGCTTTATATTACTTTATCAAAACTATATCAATGATAATTTAATTACTATTATTATTAATATATCAATGAGAGAAAAAGTAAGGAAGCTCGATAAATTAGTACCTCGCTAACTCACTTTTGTACAAGTGAGTTAGTATAAGTAAAGTAAAGTAGTTAATATAAGTAAAGCAGCGTATTCGGAACTATAATCTTCTCTGTTAAGAAGCAATAAAGAGTTATATTTCCTGCAATGAATTATGAGTACGATTGAGAAGTGGATATTCTACGACAACCTTACGCGTTCGCAGTAGCGGTTTGTAGTGAAGGACGCTGAAGATAGTTCTAAGGCATACTTGAAACCAATAAACATGTTATTTACTCTCTGCTGATCTTCTGGTGATGTTATTCACTTCCCATTCCTTCCGCTAGGCGAAACGCTAAATGTAACTCGATATTGAACAGGTATTGTAACGCACAAAATGTTATGCCCAAATCAAGAAGCACTTTTGAACAGCATGCAGTCCTATTACGTATACGTTCTGCCACATAGTAATGTGGTATACGTAATACAATAAATAAAAGGGATTGTACGTACATACAATAAACGTATACGTACGTACAATAAATAAACACTGAGGGATTGTGCTTCTTTTAGAACATGACACATTTAAAGCAAATACCTATCTAAAGTAGAATATTCGATTTAAAAAAAAACTCTGTCTTCTAGTCAGAGGTATTAAGTTCGCTGCAAACACTTTCAAAGACTGCATGCAACACATCAACAGTAAAATATTCTGAAGCAACCTTCTTTTTAACACTGATCTTGCCCCTTCAAATTTCACTCTTAAGCTCTTGAGAAGCACTTGAAAGAGGCGCCACTTTCTTGATAATGGTGGTGTAGAGAATGTTTCCCACGACTGGTAACAAATAAATGAGAAAACAGGACTTAGCAGGAAAAATACTTTCAAACTAATAACTGTGTAAGTGTATTTAATGTAACAGGAAGCTATGTACAAAAAGGATGGTTATATATGCAAGATGTTTTACTTACTACACTCACTTCCAAAAGTTAAGCACGAAGGTGTAAAATGCAAAAGAATTAACAAATACTGCTTTGATAGACACAAAATTCGGCAGGAAAGTAGCATATGTATTTATGCATAAAACAAAATCAATAATTATGTACAGAAATGAAAACAATATTATTTTTTGTAAGTTATCAGATAATGACATACTGGAGAATTAAACAGAATTATGTATGAAGTGAAAATAAGCAGCATGAAATGAAAAAAGGGCATTAATGAGGTATGTGATCCCCCCTCATCTGTATACAAAGTTTACACCTTGTGACCATACTTTCAATTAGGTGGTCAACCACCGCCGAATTAAGCAATCGCCATTCTTCTTGTAGAGCAGTTTCCAGCTCAATAAGAGTGGCTGGAGGTGGGAAACGTGAAGATACAGCATAGCCGAGAACATCCCAAAGATTTTCAATGGGATTAAGGTCGGGCGAATATGCTGGCCACGCCATACACGCAATCCCTTCACTCTCCAGGTGGTCATCGACGATGTCAGCTCTATGGGACGTGCATTATCGTCCATTAAAACAAAAGTAGAGCCAACTGCTGCAGCGTACTATCTCACAATGGGTTCTAGGACTTCATCTCGATACCGGACAGCTCTCAAAGAACCCCGTTTAAAGATGTACAGGTCGGTGCGGTATCCTTATGAAATCCCTCCCCATACCATAATGCTTCCGCCTTGGAATGCGTAATGTTCGGTGATGTTTTGGGACTGATTGCGTGTTCGTTGTTCACGCCATATCATTATACGCTTGTCATTTGGCTCCAGAGCCAATCTTGACTCATCAGTAAACATGACATTACCCCAGTCAGACACATTCCAATAACATGTTCCCAACACTACTGTAATCGTGCCCCTTTTGATTGGACGGATAGAGGAACCCAAACTCGAGGTACCCGGGCGTACAATCCACTCATATGTAATCTTCGGCGTACAGTAGCTACAGATATCGCCTTATCAATGGACGCTGTAACCATAGATGTCATATGTGTGGAGGTCGCTCTGCGATTCCGTTTGGCTACAATAGCAATATCTTCCGCGGAGGTTGTAACGCTTGGACGACCGGCTACGGGCCTTCAGGCAACTGTCTGTGTGGTTTGGAATTGTTTCCATAAACGTGAAATTACAGAATGATGAACGCCGAAGAACAGAGCAACATCTGTGATCGACTGTCCTGCTTCAATGCGTCCCACAGCACGCCAGCACTCAGAATCTTCCATTCGTCTTCTGGAGGTCATTGAAACACGTATGTCTTGAAAACAAATTGTACGAAAGTTTTAAACACCTTCTATTAGCACTTACAATCAACTTCTGTAACCCTTCATAAAGGCTTCTGGCTTCTTATAAGACTGCCGTTTTTGCATATTTCTTGACATGAAAGCGCGACTGGCTGTTACCTAACATATTTGCATACTTCCATCTACCTCTGCAGCGAATTGCATCCTCTTCAATTCTGATTGGCTTTCGGAAATTAGCATTTTCCTCTCCGTGCTTAACTTTTGGAAGTGAGTGTATTATTTGATGTTTCTTATTTATGCAGCCATTGAGCAAACGTTTCATATTTTCTTTGAAGCTTTTTATGTATATAGCTAGAAAATGGCATTGTTGGACCGACACTTTCTTTAAAGCGTAGGACTACTTATAAGATTCTTTTCAGACGCCTCTATGAACAGCTTCCCTTCTTCAGGATTGTAATGGTACTTAAAATAATGTCATACTATGACACTGCAATTAACAAGGATCATTTTTTCTTTCCTTCTTTTGGCTCAATAAATATTTTTAAATTATTTCTTGTTGCCTTGACGAAATCTATACATACGTGTTTTTTCTAAAACATTCCTCTTTAATCTTCGCTCCATTGCAACAACGAAAGTTTTTGAAAGCCCAAACCGAGATCATTTAAGTTGAATTGGCTGCCGATACTGTACAAGGGTTTAGAAAGAAAGGAAAATTGGTCTTTGATATACATTAATAGTATTAGTTTGTCACAATGATATGGAGTCCGGTGGAAAATTTTAAATTTCGTATTAAAAACATCAAAATGTAGAGCATATGTAGCATTAATTTTCTACTCATTTTTAGGTCTTGAATACTTTAAGTTCCGTTCTTGCTTTTCCAACAAAAATTTATTATTTACTTCAGTATATGAAGCATAGAAGTAAACATATTCCTCATACCTTCTTGAACTCTCAAATCATGAAACAAATATACGTTTGCAACTTCTAAAGCCTGAAAAACACATGTCTGCGATGCTATCGTCATGCGACGATTTGTAGGTGCTTTATTTCTTACCACGATATTTTCTACGACAATATTTTAAAGTTTAGCTGTGATTTTAAAGTTTAGTTTGCTAAGTTTTTGTTTTCGATGACGATGCTTTAAAATTACGATGTTTCTTCTTACTATCATTTCTCCCGTTCAACGATGTTTTCGCCTTGCATTGTTTTCTCCGCGATGTTTTAGGCAAAAACTTCGGATTCAACAGCTATAATGGGTAGTTGACACTGCGTTCTCCTAAATTGCAAAATTCAATCATTATTTGCACTCAATCTAAGTTGCATTTTGGTTGCGTCTAACGAAAGAAGCAGAAAATACAGAAAAGTATTAACATTAAAACAACATGTGAGTTAAAATAAACTTTACAAATGTAACTTAAAGGTTAGTTATGATAAATGCAAGTATCTAGTAGAACACCAGTTTATTTACTTACGTAGTCTTTAGTTTTCTCTTTAATTTGTATTAGAAAGAGATCAAAAATATAAGCAAGCTATTAATTTAATTTAAATGGATGTATAAGACGTAGCTATTGTCTTAGAATTAAAAATAGTACATCGTAAGCAAAGAAATATATAATACATATATTTATCTCATTAAATTCAATAAAAATCATTACATATTAATTACAAATTTTTAGTTCATAAACATTAGTTGAAATCGAAATCTGTCAGTCTGGGCAAGTACCTGGCATGATTGATTTCTAAATTTAGAAGTGGCGGAGCTGTTAGGAAGGCCGTGAGGAAAGATGAACAAAAATAAAAAAATTAGTAATATAATATTTATTATCATCAAAACAATAAAATAATCAAATTAAAAATAAATAAAATGTAAAGATATAAACAATAATTTACTAAATAAAGTTAAATGAATTATAAATAGTTAAATATTTAAATCTGACTTTGTCGTATCTGAGGCTCTGACTGGAATTACACTTTTATTCAAAAACTAAGGAATAGCGGAGATACTCCAGCCTTGAATATATAGCAATGCACTGCTTCAAGGGATGATACAAATAATTTTTTCCAGCATACTAATGCAAAAAGATAAAATGGTTAAAATATCGCTAATGAAAACAGAGAGAGAATCATGAAGAGTATGAGAGTACATAAGTCTTGCCGATATAATTCTAGCTCTGAAACAGAATGCGACAGGAAAAAAAATTGCCCGCCCACGAATTCTAGGAATCTATAGGCTGAGAATAAATGTAAGGTTCTGTACAAGTGACTATGACTCATGTTTGGTTATATTATTCTTGATAGCCTAAGAGTCTTCTTCTCGTGGAAAGTCATTGTCATTAGACATGTCTCAGATGTTTATGATAGTATTTTGCTATATCAAGCCCTTTGTAACTTGCAGCCCATTTAGGAACAAAGACAATGGTTTCACTTTTCTTTACCCGCTTTCTACTGTAAAACATAAGTGACTGAAACTACCAATGCTGTATCAACACATACGATGTCACGACCACTTCTAATATTTCAAGGAATGAAAGATTTACCTATTCTGAAGCATATTGTCAAAGTTTCAAAAGTGAACTTGAGGGATAGATCAGCTGAATTCATAACAGATAAAATCTTTTTGAAATATTCTTTAAAAACTAAAAGTGAACTCGGTGGCACAAACAGCCCTTAGAGAGCCATGGCCGGCAGTGTCCTGATATCTGCTTTCTAGACCGTGGGCTTCGGATGCTTGTGCATCTTTACCTGGACAAGTGGTCAGTCTGTCGCATGACCCCCGGTGTTTAGTCCCCAAGCGAGCTTGGTACTCATTGTATCGACTCTCTCAAGGGAAGAAAGGGTGAGTCAACCTTACCCAGGCCGAGGATCGAACCCCGGACCTGTGGTACTGCAACGAGACGCGCTAGCCACTGCGCCACCTGGCTAGAAATAGTCTTTACTACCGTAAAAAAGCACTTAGAGTGTCCCCAATACAGGTAATCAAAGTCGAAAACAGACTTTTTCAAATAATTAGACCTCATAATTGTGCATGTGAATGTCATCAAGTATTGGACTGAAGAGATGCCTCATGCCTAATCCTCAAATTTGGGGGTAGTAATTATTTTGTAAAACAAAACGCATCTGACTCAAAGAAACTTTAGCGAGACAAATTAAAATTGTCCTTGTCTAATTATAAATGGCATACTTGTGGGTTCTAGTTATCACTGTTGTCAATAAATTTGACCAATAACTGAAAATTCAATATAAAGATGTATCTATGATGCTTAGGGCATATCGATAATTTAAAAATTGATTAACACCAGAACTCGAAACCGATTTTTACGAATGTGCAACGCTTTAGAACTTTAACAGCTTTCTCAAAATGCCGAAAATTCGCAACACAATAAGTCAGACAGCAAAATGTTGAACACAGTAAATCGGGGACCAACTTTGTAACCCTTAGAGAATTATACCCGTAAATTATTGTTAATGAAATCAGTTATTGCAACTGTAATTCTGTTGAAGCTGATCAACCTTCCAGTATTCCGGATTTTATCACTGCTGTCATTTAATGGAATTGAATTTTACTCTATAAACTTGAATAATCTCATCTCCTTTATTACTGATCGATATTCTCCTGTTTTTCAATGAATACTAGAATATTTCCACCGGTTTATACCTTCACTGGAGAAATTTCAGCTTCCATTAACAAAATAAAAATTTATTGTACAAGGGAAATTTTATCCGATGCTAAGCTTTTTACATGTAGAATATAATTAAATACCAGAAACGTATTGGAAGCGTTTATAGCGAGCGTTAATTAAATCAGCTTCAAATTTGGATTTGCTATAAATGAAATCCGGCATGAAAAAGATCATTAACGAGTCTAATTATATCTGCTCTCTTTCAACGGAAATACGTTTTTTAAAAGTTTTGGTAAGAGGATTTGGAATGGGATCCAGGAATTTAAATTGGTTTACAATTATGTCACCGAACATAATGCCATGTATTTGATCATGGATCTGAATCCGTTTTCACTATTTTTTGTGCATGACGTCTATATGTATGAACAGAATAAAGGATTCTTTATTCCAGAAAGGATCGTAAAAGGCATTAAAAATTGATTTCTTCGTGACAACTGTATATACGTATGTATATATGCATCTCACATACCTCAAAAACGATTAGCCATAGAGCGTTGAAATTTTATTTATGGGACTACTTACCCCTCCCTTTTTTACTACAATCGGCAGTACCAAACGTATATATACATATAAGGGAGAATGGGTTATATACTTACGTTAATAAGGATATAAGCCACTCTCCCTTACCTGGCCTTTATTTTCGCAATCGTTGGTCATAGACATATACTTCCAAACACAGAAGTGTTTCAAATCACGAAAATATTCATGTATTGGCAATTTCAATTTTTTTTAATTAATTTTGGAAACATAATAAAATCTAACTTTTAATGCGGTCTCCTGGTTCCAACACTTATATTTGGGAAAGTGTTATACTTGTTATGAAAAAATAAAAATACAAGAAATTTGATTCCCGTACGAAAAAATTGACAGGGATATTTAATTTCAAAATTTGCAATTTTTGATCTCATTTTCAAATTACATTGAGGGATTGGCTAGAGTAATTCGAGGAAATAAGTTTAAATGAAGTGTAGGAAAAATTGCGTATAATTTAATAGGAGTATAAGAAGTCATATGGTGCCCACATCAGATTTTGTTACATATATTTCTTAAAAAAATTATTTCTTAATCTGAAAACAATATTTCTTATCTAAAATGAAATCCTTATCACCTTGATACTACTCAGAATCTAAAAAATTCTTGCCTTTTTCCAATAAAGTGAGCAAAAACAATATTTAAAATCCAGTTTGTCTCTAATCTTCATGGGATATGATTGTCATCAAAGATTATTTTCGTAAATAGACAATAAAATACAATTTTCACCGTTTTTTTCCTTTACTTATTTAATAACATCTGTTATTCTTGCATAGTCGAGACAATTTGTCTATATCTAAGAGGATATATTTAGTAGGATATATAATCTATATTTCACTACACTATTATGTCTTATATCCTCGGTTGGTGCAAAATCAAGAAAAAGAATATATGTAGAATTCTTGATGACTTGATAATCGACGGAAAAACATAACTATCAGAAAACACTTAAGAAGTAAATATGCAATTAGTAAGACCTTCAGAAATACTAAAAAAACTTTATTAATCAAAGTTACGTCGCAGAGTTTTCCGCACGTTTTACGGACTGCCCAGATATGGAAATCTTTTAGTACGACAGCAGCATGTGTACTTTAATTTTTTCCTCGGACTAGACTAAAATTATTTGTCATTAAACCAAATTTTTGTTCTGATCATAATAATGCATATGGAGGAAAAAAATTCCACACCCAATTATAGAATTTATTTTCACACGCAATAACAAAATGGCGGATAGTAGAAATAAATAAACTTAGGAGAAAATCAATTTTAGGAACTTTCTTTCACAACTGGTAATTATTCATTTACCCTTAATATAATCGTTAAACATAATTTACTACTTCTTAGTATTATTATTCTAAAAACCGCTGACATCTTTCATTAAGCGTTTAATAACATCGTTATTAACATCTTTATTTTTCTTACAGAAATCACTGAATTGAGCTTACTTGTCTATGTGTTCCGAAACCTGCTGCTAAAAGCTGTCATCTCTTCTATTCATAAACCAAAATAAGACACTGTGTCCTTTCAGCTATCTCAACAAATGTGTGGCTTTCATGCCAGACGTTCGACTGTTTATTACTTCCTTCGCAGGAAAGAAGTCATTATTACTACTATAAAAGAAAGGAAATTTTCATTTATAACGCTGGAAAAAAAACTTTTCGATAGAGTTCAATTAGTTGAGCCAAATTTAGCTAATACATCAAATTCCTTGATAGCTTTTTTTCCCTCACAACCTCTTTGACTTGAAGCTTTTCCATTTGAATTGATATTCTTATACAACACCCAAACCTAAAAGATTAGTTTAAATGCAGGAAGTAAAATTTTCAAGTACGTAAAGTAAAAACGGATGTAAAGTAACGTCAAATATAGAGTAAAAACGACAAGAAATACGTTTTTGTTGTACAAAAAAATCTAATAGAAATTCGTAGAAAACGTTAACCTCATTCTGAATATATCCATTGTACAGTTTTAAAATTTGGTTTTCATTTTACAAATACCCACAAATTTACTGAATTTCTTGCTTTTCAATTTTTAGTAAGTTGATAGGTACGCCCATTCACGGCATGTGATACCTTTCTAAAGCGTCCTTTTTTTTTTCGGAGGGCCCTCTAGCGGCCGAGAGGTAAAGTGGCTGAGCATTGGTAGTTTGGTCCTCGAATCCCGCCGAACGAGCCAGCTACATGAGCGATTCGTGGCTTTTCCCATGTGTAACCTGTATATAATCCAGATTTCTCTAGAAAGTCCTCCACCAAGGCATCCCTTCCCTTAGGCAAATAGCTCCCGAATGCTTTCCCATAACTAACTAAATTATATCATCTTTTTCTTCAGGCAAATCTTGTACTGGCCAAACGCAATCTTACTGCATTATAACACTTGCTTTACGTAATTGAACACAAATATATTAAAATATGCTTCCTAAACACAGCTTTTTCATACGTTTTAAATGGTAATAATGTAACATGTGTTCATGTGTTTATATTTTCATGTTCAATAGTATTGTATTTATTCTCTACATCATTTTGCACTGAAATAATAAAATACTGGAAGTATTTTAGACATATGAGACTATTTTTTAGTCCAAATATGGTGAATTAGCTCAAATACTGTGGTTTGGTTTTTTCTTAATTTACACTAGAAATATCATTTTAGGCTAATAGGTAAAGATTTGGGTTTTATGCAAGTCTTCATAGCATTCCAAAAATTTGTTAGGTTATTAAAAAACAACGATGTAAACTGTCTTAAGTGTAACTTTAAGCTATGTGAAGATTTGCAAGTAAAAATTAACATTAAAGAAGCTGAGTGCTTTAAGTTCGAATTTAAAATCGAACTTCAAAAGATGAAAATTGTAAAGAAGAAATTTCTTAACTGACAAATACGTATAATTTCTTCCAATGAAACTCAGTTGCTCTAAAATGGCTACGTAAGAATTAACGTCAACACTGAAAATGCTGCTGTACTTCACATATTTCTTGTATGTTGGTTTTACAAAACTAACCATTAGCTGGCATGGTAAAATGTTAGATATATGTGTTGTCTGTAAGCAGAATGTTAGATATAGATGAAAGATGTATGTACATGTAGGATATTAGATCTATATGTTAGAATTTTTGTGTTTTTAATTCGTCAATAAATAGTACCAGTGTAAATTGTAATTTTTTCTATTCGATATAAAAGCTGTAATTAACATTTAGCCTAGAAGACTGAAGTCAATTGATCTTAAAATTAAATCATTAACAATCTTCTGAATACTGATTATACAGGGTGTTTATAAAGTTCCGGACCCATTTTGATGTTTAATAACTCATAAAATAATAAAGATAGAATAAAATTAATAAATGGTTAGATAGACTTTAAAAGTTTCATGACCCTTGTCAGTGAACTTCCACGTATTCCCCCTTCGTCGCACGGAGAATATCAAGTCGATATTCAATTTCACGCCAGGTACTGGCAAACATGTCGGCATCCACAGAGGCTACTGCGGTTGTAATTCTGGCTTTTAGGTCATCAATGTTCGACACTCTCCTCCTGTAAACGTTGTTTTTTACAAATCCCCTTAAGAAAAAGTCCAGCAGCGTTATATCAGGTGATCTGGGTGGCCAAGGAATTGGACCTCCTCGCCCAATCCATCTTACTGTAAAATCGTCATTCAAAGAACTACGGAAGATGGTACCCCAATGAGGTGGTGCACCATCTTGTTACAAAAGGACATGTGGCTGAAGCTCTTCTAGTTGTGGAAATACGAAGTTTTCCAACATGTCTAAGTATGCAACTGATGAGACCGTCTTTTCTGTAAAAAAGAAAGGCCCAATGACTCGGTCGTACATTAGTCCACACTACACATTAACCTTTGGGGAATCCCTTTGTGCCTCACGATATTCATGGGGGTTTTCAGATTCCCATATGCGCACATTATGGCGATAACTAGTAAAAGAGAGAAAAATGCAATTAATAAACAGACTATACTTAGAAAATTATAGATATTTAGACTGGAAAATGAAATTATCTGAAATTAAGCACACGCGCAGACAATATTTACAAAAGTAAAGATATTCAAATCTGAAAAGGAAAATATATAAGTTATTCCATCAATAAATGCTATAAGTTTGTTTATATCTTCATTATTTTATGAGTTATTAAACATCAAAATGGGTCCGGGACTTTTATGTATATTTGAAAAGAGCTCATAGTATTAAAACATAAATAAGAGTATATTTTTATTCACGTATCCGTATCATCCGACTGTACAAGCTGTGCAAAAATGTTTCATTGCATCAGTTAAAGGCTGGCCTGTCAATTAAAGCTACTTTTATTATAAAATGTTTATATTAGCTGCAGAAAATATAAAAAAATAGATTCAGTTATAAAATAACGCTAAGGATTCTCAAGTAACTTAATCATTAAGCACTTTTTCTCAGGAATTAGTTATTAATAATCTATTACCTTCACATTTTCGCCAGAGTAACTCAATTTTTATTAATGCGTATATATTAACTCTACCTAAATATCAATTATTTTTATCTACGACAAATTTCCAACCCCTAATTAATGACCTCTTGCTAATTACTTTGTAACGCTCACTTACTTCGCAATTAAGGTAAGTTTCTTTTTCTTTCAAATCATGTTCCTTCGCTCTTATAAAATACTCAAGTTTCTAGGTCATTAAAAGCAATTTGAAAAAATGAAGAATTATTTTTCGTAAAATTTTCCATGTCAAGTGGCCGTAGAACTGAATTTTACTTAATATACCTCTCACAAATTTGGATTTATTTGATTTTCAAGTTCCATGCAGTTGTATATTTAATTGCGAGACTAAAAATATTCTAGTAGAAATCGACCAGCCTACAAGAAATGTTAAGAAATGTCATGGAGGCAAATATGATAACTAGTTTTTTAAATAAATTATATTTTCAGTAAATATTTCCAGCAATTTTAGGAAAATTTACTAGTAAGTCTATCATTTAGATTCATGTTTTGATGCATAGCATGATAACCCGTATTATCGATTACTACTTGCAGTTAGGAAACAGAGAGCAGTTAAACTAATTTCTACAGCATCTGGTGAATAAAATTTTTCAGGTATAATTTAAATCGCAAAGGAAACATCAGTAACTTATAATGTTCTAGCTTGAAAGGATTCGAGTATTAACAAAAATTGTAATCATATTTTATTGATTTGATACGCATCTTAGATTCAGATCTTTTAGAAATTGATTTGAACTATGACACCAGGCCCTTCCCTTCTAACTGCTATTTTTACTATTTACGGGAAAACACCTATGAGATATTTTCTTTCACAGCACCTGGAGAAACAAGATTAAAAGCTGTTTTAAAATTCACGGAATTCTTATTTCAAATTATGGGTGATGTATTAGAATTAAGGGTGGAGGCATGGTATTTTTATCACAATATTTTTTGTTAAATAATGGAGTTGTTTCAAATCTGCTTCATTACGAACAATAATATTTCTTAACTTAAATTTCAGTTCTCAAGCATACATTCCATGGCTTCATATTTTTATTTTGAAACTTTGTTAACACTATTTCTGCTTTTAAAAATGCTTTCTCGTTATGAATTTTGATGTTTTCTGCAGATTTCACACACGAGAGGCACTCAGAGACGGATTTAAGGTCAGGAAAATTTTCTTATGTTCCCGGCACTTCGGTATCCTATGTTCCGCTCCATAGGATTATATGCAGACATAAAAAAAGCTATTACACAGACACATTCTCGAAATTACACACTCACGGTGTGTGCAATATATTTTTCTACTTTCAATTTTTTTTTAAATGGCGGGTACTAGCCATTTTTAGGCTTTCGCCACCACTAAGGCCAGAAGTGGTGGTCATTTATTATGGAGGCACCTAATACCTAATACCGTTGCACCACCTTTGCCTCCTATGAGGGAAAAGAAAATTTTACATCCATACCTTCTCCGAGACTCAAACCTAGGCACTTCGGTATCGCAGTTAGCTCCACTATACCATCTAGGCGACTTTACTATTTCAATAAAATCCCCTTTATTTTCTTTTTTCACTGAGCTGATATAGTCCGTCAGCGGTAAATTAACCAGTGATCTTAGATCTTTCCAGTCAGTTTCAAGGTTCTAATTTCAACTGTTATATTGTACAAGATGAAAACGGATTGGAATATGAAACTTCTCGATGCAATAAATGACATTAATAAATTAGGTGACATTTTAGAAAAGGTTAAGGGCGAAGTTTTAAATATCGCATTCGCTACATTCAACATTGTTTTGATTAAAAACTGTGGCTTCCAAATTATGCGGAAAATATCCCTCATCTTGTCAGAATAAGCTAATTCTATTGAAACTGAAGAAGAGTTTACGATAATTGATGCAACCTTTTTCAAGTATGCTCCAGTAAATGCAAAAGATATCGAGAGAAACTTCTTACAATATAAACATTTATATACAGATTACACAAGATCTTTCTGACAACAAAAGAGCTTTCGCTTTCGAAACCATCAAGAAGCATGTAATTCAGTGCAACAGTAACATATTTGTGCAAAGTTGGAAATTCGGAAGAAAAAATAAAATTCAAGTGAAGGGTATGTGTAATTGCTTAGATTTTAATACAGTTGTCAGTGTTTATTAGATCGGTTCTTATATTAAATTTTTTTTACTTGAAGGAGACCTTTTTCTTATTTATAGGGCCATTTTTTCGATTTCAAATGCATTTCTGGTCATTTTAAAGAGACATTTTCAATGAATTTTTAGGTCATCAAAATCTGTGTCCTTTTAATAAGAATAGTCCTCCCATGAAAAAAAAATAATAACCATTATGAGAAGAACTGCTGATCTAGTAATATAAATCTGCGAACCTGAAAGATAGTCCGTACCATAAAATGTGCATCTATTAGCAATCATAGAAATAACCATCTTAGTTCCCCATTCTCCAATGAATTCTTTGAGCATCAAAGCATAAAAATCAAACCCAATTCACCAACATTTTCGACACAATTAAGAAATGAGTACATTTGCGCCCAGCATAAATTAAAATATTCGTAATTCAAAGAGAAATTTATCTTTATTTAGTTTCTATTCGTGAGAAGAAGTTAGCAGGTGTCTTCCGAAAATTTATACCCTGGGTAGCTAGGGCATCACTTTACCCTAGGCTCTATGTCTTTGTCGCAGGTCATGCTTCGAGCCAGTCTTGATTAAAACTCCGCTGCCAAAGTAAGGCTTGGAGCACTTCATTTCTACATATGTAGCGTAACTTATGATCAGTGATACAGAGCCCGTGCCCTTCGAGTTAATACCAGTACATTTCAGACCTTTGAATCGAAAAATGAAATTTATTTTTGAGTACCATTCATCAGTTTTAAGGGAACCAACAAGATAATATCCAGGAAATTTGTCTTACAGTTCCGAAGGAAGAACTGTAAGATTAATTTCCCGGAAATCAATCTTATGGTTTCTATTTCCGAACTATAAGATTAATAGGTTATTACTATTAGTAGTATATTTACTAATAAATTTATACCATTAGTATAGTTACTAATAGTTTATTAATATTAATATATTTATTAATAGATTGTTACTATACCGATCGCTTGCACCCTATAAATTAATCTAATAGTGTTACAGGAAATTAATCTTAGAGTTCGTATTATTTTTAACCGTATTTTTGATACATATTTTAATAAGACTCAATTTAAGAAGTTCGTATAATGCATCTAAATTGCCCAGTTTCTTATTCAATAACAGACGGATGAAAGGTGAATTAAAGATCTTAGGCTTTGACTATTGGTAATATTATGAGAATCCGCTAGGTGCGAAGGTGTTACAGCATGGAAGATAAGTTAAAATGTTTATGTTTCGCGCAGTAGCATCATTTTTCTAGATTCATTGCGTACTTATCACCCATCAGTTTTGTTAAAACAAGATTTTATATATTAAACAAAATTACAGGCTTTTCTGATTTAGGAGGGAGACCGCTAAATTTCGACCTTAGTCCAGCCAAATCCATTTACACTATATTCTTCAAAACTTTCTCTAATTTTAATTTCTCACTATTTTAACACATTTCGCTGGTTACGTTCTAAAAATCATGATTTTTGACATCTCAACTTACTAAGCGTTTTCTAGATTAACTATAATCAATACCCAAAGCCGTTTTATATGTGAATGATGGGAAAATTTTAAAAAATAGAAAACCATGTTAAAAAAGCTGTAACTAATAAGCAAGTGTAAGACTTATACAGAAACACAAAAAGAAGTTTTATTTATATCTTACATTTACTTCTGACAAATACGTGCCAAATATACTCTAGTACAGGGCTTCTTAAACGTTTTTTATTCGCGATCCCATTTTATCACTGAGATTTGTTTCGCGACCCCAGGGCCCCATAATATTTACGAAACTTTTGTGGGATCCCATAATCACTGCGCACGTCCGACACACACGTGAGTGAAACTGTCAGTTTTTTCACTTGTACTGTAATACACTATTACAGTTTTAGGTCATTAACTTAATTTTAAGATAAAAAAGTGTGAAAATTTTATATAAGTAACAGACGAAAGGACATCGTCACGTGTAAAGCAAGTAAAATGAACGTTTATATTATAAAAAGAATGCGTCGAAAGGTTTTCGTTTTTTCTTTGTCTGTATTCACTTATCTTTATCTATTTTCAGGTTCATTGTGCAAAAATATTTGGTAATTATAAAATTATTATAATAAGTTAAAGAAATATCAAAACTGCTAAAATTTTTAGCGACCACCTGCTGTAGGTTCCGCGACTCCCAGTTTAAGAAACTATGCTCTAGTAAATGCATTTCTTTTACGTATATTACATGCTTTTCGTATTAATATCTTATTTTACTTCGCTTAGTTTTGAAAGGTAAAGTTATTGATGTTGTAACTGATAGTTACTATTGTAAGTTTTGACTGACAGTTACTATTGTAAGTTTTGACACCCGATTGAATTTCTCTAGAAAACTGAAAGATATTAATGGAATTTCAAAATACATTGAACAGCCTAAAATAAT